>APFE030915812.1:55780-71063 GCA_000404065.3 Pinus taeda
GTTAGGTCCCTATAATACTAGTGATTCCCCCATTACTATTGTCATTGTATCCCTTATTGTTATTATTGTGCCCCTATTGTCCCCATATTGTTATTAGTGTTCCCCATAGAAGCCCATAATTGTTATTGTTGTGCCCTTATATTATTTTTTCTATGTTGAATTTGATTATATTGTGACCCCTTAGAATCCTATATATAGAAAGGAGGTTTAGTCATTTGTATCATCCAAGAATTATTCATTTGTGTAATGTAAAGGAGGTTTCCCCCTTGAAGAGGTTGATTTGAAGTCGTTGATCTATATTTTCTATCTTTTGTGAGCTGGTTCATAACAATATTCAAAACAATCGCCTCTGTTAGGACTAAAACTGATCTATTCTTTGTACCAAAAATTCAGAAATTGCATTCTTTCCATATATTCTAAAGGATAAAACCTAATGCCAACTGCCAAGCATGAGAAATGATAGGGTTTTTTAATTTTTGACGATATTGTTCATCCAAAAAATCCTTTAAATCTCCCGAGAATGGTCGACTCAAGCATAGAATTTGAGGAAGAAGGTACCAAATCCCAACCACAAATGAATAGGAAAGGAAAATGTGCTCTACTGAATCTTCCTCCTGAAAATAAGGTGACATAAAGATGGTCCCTCATATCCCTTTCTATGGATATGATCCTAAGTGAGAAGGAAACCCCAAGCAATTAAACACAAGAAACTTAGTTGGAAGTTTTGGCCACCACGTTCCCGTCCATATGCGTGTCGACAAAACTGCCTTCTCCATGGACAAAAAGTTTTCAATAAAGGAATAGGATTCTTTAAGAATTACTGACTGTTATGATCTTGACCTGTGAGAAATTCCAAAATGCCAAATATGTGAAGAAATACAACCAAGAACACATAAAAAAATGAGAAAAAACAACAAGTATTTTATTATTTAGAGATAGATGCAATTTTCACTTGCCTATTGGAGGGGGAAACCTCCAACAGAGCAAAGCTCGATCAAAAATAAGACTCAATGATCTTTCCCTTCTAACTATGACTATTTATAGCTAAAGGACCTTCAACAACCTAACGACTAGTGGTCCTTTGCATAACATGGGTTAACCACTCTATTTATTAATTATGGCCCATTTGCAACTAACTGTGGTCCTTTTCTTAAATGCGGGTCAAGCACTTACAATTATTAATACAAGCTTTATTGAATCTTTAACTAACTATGACTATGACTCGACCCCATTGGTTTTATTACATAAATGAAGGGGTTAGGGTTGGACCCTAACATGCCCTCCCCCATCAAAAGCAGCCTTGTCCTCAAGGCTAAAGCAATAGAAACTGCTGAAGAATAGTGGCTGGTTCCTAGGTCGCATCTTCTGTAGAGGTGTCTTTCCACTTGATGAGGACTTCCTTGATCATGCGGCCGCACAAATGTCTTTCACGAGTGTCGAGAACCTATTCTGGTTTGAGCCAAAGTGAACCTTCCTCATCCAATTAGAGTAGTCTGGTTTTAATTCTGTAATTGTTCCCCACCACTTTCTTGAGGCATGATACATGAAAGACTGGATGGATTTTTGAAGTTGGTGGTAAGGCCATCTTGTAGGCTACTACTCCAATGCATTGAAGTATTTGATAAGGTCCATAGAATTTTGGAGCTAGTTTCTGGCAGCCATTTTCTTTGAGCGATGTTTGCTGAGATGGTTGCAGCCACAGGAATGCATAATCCCCTTCTTGAAATGTGCGCTTTGAACATTCCTGGTCTTCCTATTGCTTCATTCGATTTGAGCTTGATGGAGATTATCTTTGAGACGAGTGAGCATGGTGGCATGATTTTGTAGGAGTTGATCAATTGCTTGCACCTTAGAGGATCTAGGGATACAAGAAATAGGTGAAGGTGGGAGTTGGCCATACACTGCTTCGTATGGAGTCATCTTGGTGGCTTCATGATAGTTAGTATTATATCACCATTCAGCTAAAGGTAGCCACTGTACCCATTGATGTTGATTTTCTAAAGTGAAGCACCTTAGATATGTCTCCAAACATTTGTTGACTGCTTCAGTTTGACCATCAGTTTGGGGATGATAGGTTGTACTTAGGTGGAGTTGGGTGCCTTGTAGCTTGAAAAGTTCTTGCCAAAATTTTTTGGTGAAATTCGGGTCATGATCGGACACAATGGAAGTTGGCATGCCATGCCGTTTGAAGATCTAGTCCATGAAAGCTTGAGCCACCAAGGTGGGGGTAAATGGGTAGGGTAGAGTGCAAAAATGATCATATTTAGAAAGTCTGTCCACAACCACCATGATGACGGATTTGTTGCCCGACTTTGGGAGACTCATAATGAAATCGATGGAAACATTTGTCGAGATGGAGGCAGGAGTGGCAATGGCTGTAAGGTTCCTGGTAACCTGAATGTTTTTCCTTTGTGGGGTTGAAACACATCACATTCAGCTACAAAAGTAAGAATGTCATTTTTCATGCCCGTCCAAAAGAAAGAACGACAAGTGTGAGCATAAGTCTTCTAAAATATTTCATGCCCTATAGTGGGAGATGAGTGCAATTCTTGCAAAGTGCGGGTTTTGAGGGTGGATGTCAGTGATATAACTACTCGATCCTTGTAACAAAGAATCTCATCCTTCCAAAAGTAGTTGATTGAGGAATTAGGATCTGCTCTCAAGTTATTAATAAGTTGGGAGAGAGGGGTATGAAAACCATTCCTTGTGGGCTTCTTCAATCCAATCTGGCATGGGAAGAGAGATTGATAGCAGGGTGCTTTCATCCTCAAATTAGCGTGATAAAGCATTAGTTACTACATTGTCACACCCTTTCTTGTAAATTATCTCATAATCATATCCCAACATTTTGGCCAACCATTTTTTTTGCTGTGGCGAGGATAGTCGTTGCTCCAAAAAATATCTGAGACTTTGATGGTATATGTGGATTTGGAAAATCCGCCCCCATTAGTATGGTCACCAGGTAGCTACTGCATGTAAGATGGCCATCATCTCTTTATCATAGGTAGATTGACCCAGATGTTTTCCACTTAGTTATTGGCTGGTGAAAGCCAAGGGTCGACCTTCCTGCATTAAGACAACACCTATACCAGTACTAGAAACATCACATTCAATCACAAAATATTTGGTGAAGTCTGGTAGTGCCAATACTGGAGTGGAACACATGGCCTATTTGAAAGTCACAAATACCTATTATGTTGTATTAGTCCAGAGGAATACATTTTTCTTGAGAAGGTTGTTGAGGGGTCTAGCAATGTGACCATAACTGTGGACAAATTTACGATAGTAGCGAGTGAGACCCAAGAATCCCCTCAAACTCTTCAAGGTTTTTGGTTGAGGCCATTATTGCATTGCCTGTATCTTTTTGGGATCAACCCTGACACCTTCACGAGCCACAATGTGTATCAAATACTCAACTTCTTCCACACCAAAAGAGCACTTGGACAATTTGACAAATATTTTGTGATTTCAAAGGAGTTGCAAGATCAGGTCTACATGCTGAAGATGTTTTTCCAAGGTTAGGCTATAGATCATAATGTCATCAAAGAAGACAAGGACAAATTTTAGGAGATATTGTTTCTGCAGGTGATTCATGAGGCTTTGAAAATTAGATGGAGCATTACATAGACTAAATTGCATGACTAAGAATTCATAATGGCCTTCATGAGTTTGGAAAGTAGTCTTGGGAATGTCTACTTCTTTCATGCATATTTGGTGATAGAAAGAGCAAAGATCAAGCTTGGTAAAGAATTGAACACCATGTAGCTCATCAAGTAGATCATCAAAAACCGGAACAGGGAATTTGTCTTTTACAATGAGCTTGTTGAGGGCCTGAAAGTCTGGACACATGTAGAATTCTCCATCTTTCTTTAGCAGCATGACCACTGGTGATAAATAAGGACTAATGCTAGGATAAATAACACCTGCTTCAAGGATTTCCTTGATGTTTTTTTCAATTTCATTCTTTTGGGTGAAAGGATATTGATATGGGTGCACATTAGGTGGTTGCCCCCCTTGGACTAAAGGGATGCTATGATCATGTTCACCTCTAGATGGTGGAAGCTCTTTAGGTTTGTCAAATACCTGCTGGTGGTGGTCTAAGACCTGTTGCATCTTAGGATGAATATGAAGAGTAGTGGATTCAATGGCTTGGATGGAATTAAATTGGGTGATGACTCCATGATGTCCCTTTTTCAAGAACTTTTCCATTCGATGCGAGCTTATGATAGTAGGAGAACCTTCTTGGAGTCCCCGTAGTGTATGAATGTGGTCATTCTTCTAAAACATCATATATAACTCCTATAAACCCATTGTGATCATGCCTAGTGTGTGAAGCCATTCAACACTCAAGACAATGTCATAACCACCCATATTAATCGAAAACATGTGTGTCTTCAGGTGATAGTCTCTCATCTGAAGTTTAATATTTTTGCAGTAGCCTTCACATTTCATTGTTCCCCCATCAGCAATAAGGACATGGAAATTAGAGATTGCCCGCACAAAACAATTGACAACTTCGACGACTCACTTATGGATAAAGTTATGAGTGCTGCCACTATCAATCAATACCACTACTGGGCGATGTTTAAGAAGGCCTCAGATTTTGAGAGTTTGGGGCACAGAAATGCCCACAAAATCATGTAGCGAGATAACTGGTTCATCTGGTCTAGCTGTGAGATCATTGTCATGCTGGGTTTCCTCAACTTTTTCCTCTGCCCCCCCATGGGGTGGGGCTTCCTCAGATGAGCTGTGATCAATAACATCAATTTGAAAGAATTTTGGTTCCTTGCATTTATGCCTCGGGGAGTATTTGTCATCACAGTAGTAGCAAAATCCTTGTTTTCTTCATTCATCCATCTCCGCTAGAGACAGCTTTTGAACCTTAAGTGTTTGGGTAGGGCCCTGAGCCTAGGTGGGACACCCCTTGGCTACAAAATTTGGATGAGTAGACTAGGCAGCTAAATCAAGTTCCACTTTGACAACCTTTGTGCAAGCGTCTATTCATGTAGGTGGGTGGTGCATCTAGACATGTGCTTGGATGGCTTCTTTGAGACCATTGATGAAACACTCCAAGTAGAATTCATCTCCTAGACCTTCTGTTCAGATGGCCAATGTCTCAAAGGCTGCAATGTAGTCTTTTACTATGCCTCTCTGTCAGAGCTTAGTAAGATGACTCAAAAAATTAGATTCTCTATCAAAGAGGTCACAAAGGGATTTTGAGAACACATGTCAAGTTATGCTCGGATAAAATTTCTCATGTCGTTGCTACCATTTCCATCTCTCTTGGTCCAAGTAAAGGGCTCCCACATGGAGTTTAGTTTTATCATCACGGATATCATTTAGAGTGAAATATTGTTTGATTTGTGCTACCCATACTACCAAATTAGAGCCATCAAATTTATACATGTCAAGCTTGGGTGGACGAGGGTGAGAATGTTGGTGATTTCCATGGAACTGAATATGATGGTTAGATTCTCCTTCAAGTTGTTCATCAATACTATGCACCTCTGGATTAAACCTCGACATGCTCTTAGTGATGTGTGCAATTGATGCTGCAATTTTGTCAAGTTGGTCCTTGAAATCATCCAACCTTGTTTCAAGGCGCTCGATCTTCTCATTGGCCATGACTTTAGCTATAGTTTCTACCATACACAGATCTCAGTCACTTAAAATCACTTTGAAAAAAATTGGGACCGCCAAAAAATTGACGCTGACAAGTGACTGGTACCACTGCAATTAGCTTGTCGTCCTGAATCTTATGGGCCAAGTCTCTTGTAAGTGTCCCGGGAAGGCCTCAGACCTTTTTTTTTTAAACTCTGAATGGAGTTTTACTCCCCACTGATCAATACTAAAGTGGCCAAATTCCAGAAAACTTGATCATGCCCAATGTTCTGTGAAAACCGAGCACATATTATAGCAGTAGCAAGCATCACTATGCAAAGAGTCAGATCTACCTGCAAAACCCCAACTGCTGAATGTGAGTTGCACTGTGGTGGCAAAACCCCAACTATTGGATCTGATTGGTGCTGCGATGAAAAAACCCCAACTGTTGGATCTGATTGGTGCTGCGATGACAAAACCCCAATTGCTAGATCTGAATTGTACTACGGCGGTAAAACCCCAACTGCTGGATCTGATCTGGAAGATAAGATAACGGGCGATCTTCAGAGAGCAGAGGGAACTATGGTTACAAAGGAGTGTTAGGTGCTACAAATCACTATATACATAAGGTTCTAACAATAGTACTCGACCCAATCTTTCAGGGCACTAACTAAGGAAGATCAACTATACCCTTAGCCGTATTACCCGACTACCCTATCGTACACGTGAGTAATCTCCCCGAGTGCTGTTATCAGTGTACTGTAGCAGCAAAATGACTGACGACTTATCTAAGGTGAGGTTTTAGGTGATCCTAGGGGGCTTCCAATATATCCAAAGGCTACGTGGAAGTGCAGTCAGTGCACGGTTCTGTCTAATGCACTACTACTCAAGGGGTACCCACAGAGGTTACAAGGGAGTCTAACAAGCATGACCACCTCTTGTATTTATTGTGTGCATGCCTCCCCAAATGCGTAGGTTTATGCGCTCAATGACAGATCCCATGGTTTAAAGACGTCGGAACATGTCTCTAGCCTAAAAAACAATTCTGCAAAAAATGGAGGTACAACTGGCCCTAGAAAGTGCTCTGACACCACTTGTTGTGCTTATGACCTGTGAGAAATTCCAGAATGCCAAACATGCGAAGAAATACAACTATAACACAGTAAAATGAGAAAAAATAGTAAGTATTTTATTATTTAGAGATAGATGCAATGTTCACTTTCCTCTTCGAGGGGGAAACCTCCAGCAGAGTAGAGCTCAATTACAAATAAGACTCGATGATATTTCCCTTATAACTATGACTATTTATAGCTAAATGACCTTCAACAACCTAATGACTAGTGGTCCTTTGCATAACATGGGTTAACCACTTTATTTATTAATTATGGCCCATTTGCAACTAACTGTGGCCCCTTTCTTAATTGTGGGTCAACCACTTACAATTATTAGTACGGGATTTATTGAATCTTTAACTAATTATGACTATGACTCAGCCCCATTGGGTTTATTACATAAATAAAGTGGTTAGGGTTGGACCCTAACACTGGCCCCATCTTAAAACATTGTCCTTCTGAGAACTCCTAATCTGCCTATCTTCTAGTTCCTTTTGAAACTCGTCCAGGCATAGGTGGATATAGTAGGAGGCCAATCACATTTATCTTTCCATCATCACCATAACTCATGATCATCCCTAGGTTGTAATAGTCAAAAACCTTTTCTACACCCGAAGCTTTAGTGAATACTTTCGTAGGATGAAAACTCTCTTTCTCTACCCAACAGGGTAACTAGTGTTAGACATCCTCCCAAAATAAGCTATCTTCCCTACTTTTACATCCCAGAAGGCATACTATCTCTTTGCAACTCTACACCCAGTTCCAAATATCTGATCCTGGAATGTACCCTTTCCTTGAATTGAGTCCTAGGGCTAGTAAGATTACCTAAGAGACCTTCACTTGCCTTCCCTTCTCTTCTGCTACAAAATTGAACCAAAGAAGATCCTGACGCATAAACCCTAACTTGAATCTTCCCCAGAAAGATAGATAAGACCCAAAACACTTTTACTTCTTCGACTTCCTCTTCTTCGCACTTCCTTCTTTGACTGCTTGTTTTTTTGCTTCTTTGGATAAGAGATGAGATGAGATTATCCAAATGGAGGACAAGTTCCTCTCTCTATATAGGTTTCTGAAAGGGTGGACATGGATCTTCATGTAGGCTGACTTGATAACTCTTTAGGCTGATGTGATCTTGGAGGTATTTTGACACTTTAAAGACTAATTTTTTCTTTACAATTTACAATGTGCCCATAGGGTCTTGAATATATGAAAATGACTCTTATACCTAGGAAAAACACTAGAAGCACTCAATGGGTGCTTGACCTATAAAAGAAATTGAGCATGAAACCCATGCTCCAATAATAATAATAGTTTCTTTTTCATTTTATGTTTAGAAGAATACATTTCATACTTATGAAGGACGAACCTAGTTAAACATTTTTCAACACTCTCTCTTAACTAGGGAGGTATTTATAAGAGGTACATGGTGATTCTCAATCTGAAGAGATCACATAAGAAGATTAAGATTGGTAATCCATCTATCTAGAATCATATTAACCAACATTTTTATATAGCAAGGCCTTGACTAACAACTCTATCTCTACATAAGATCAGAGCACAATGATGGCGAGACCAAGGATGTATAGACAGCATCATCATTGTCTAAAAGGTACATACTCCACCCGAGTTTTCACAAATTATGACCTTCCATTAGACTATTCTTATCTTGGGTAGCTAATACTCAAATAATATCGGTCCATGATTACTCTTATCTTGAATGCCAGATGGTTACCAAACGCTCCATTATTTATTCCCAAATGAAGACAAGAATGTTGTGCCTATCTCTCCCTCTCAATTAGGGAGGACAAATCAACTAAACCAATATTTCCCCTCAAGTATACAATATTCTTGTTCGGAAGTGATTTCGTCAATATGCCAGCTACTTGTTCATCAGTGGAGATATACTATAGTTGAAATACCATTTTGTGCTAGCTCTCGAATATAGTGATACTTGTTTTTGATGTGCTTTTCCTTTCCATGAAACACTAGATCCTCAGACAAACGAATGAAATTGGTGTTAACACAAAGTATCACTATAGGGTTCATCAGTCCTTCAAACAAGTCGGATAATAGCTTCCTTAACCATACTACTTCTCTGCTTACTTCACATGTTGCAACATATTCAACGTCAACACTAATCAAAACAATGATGTCTTGCTTTCTGCTCATCCATGAGACCATGGAGGATCCTAAACTGAAACATGGTTCCGTAGTGATCCTGCCATCCTGTTCATTGCCTCCCCAGTTGGAACCTATGTATCCAATCAGTTGGACATTATTCCTTCTATCATATTTTAGACAATAGATGATGGTACCTGTTGTACCTATGAGATAGTAGTAGGTTAGCTACCAATTCCAGAGCATCTAAAATAATTGTTTTGGGGTTTTTGGTTTTATTTTTGGAAGACCAATGGATGAAGATAGATTTAGAATTGAAATACTTAATCCTTTGGATAATATTAATATCTCAGAAAAGGGTTGTTATAAAACTTTACACAGTGATATAGATCAAATAGTGGTGAGAAGAAGACATAAAACCATATGATTATCACAGTTTCCAGACTGTAAAACAGAACAATCATAAGTATGAAAACCTTCTAAAATACATTCCAAAGGTTCAAGGTAGTATACTTAAGCTTACAAAAGATGCTAATGATTTATTGATTAGAGGGGATTAGCTAAACGAACATTTCATTAATCCATTCTCTTAATAGATGATCACTTCAGGAGCTTATAGGAATAAATTGAGACACAGTTATTCCTACCTACATATCTCTATAAGTCATAAGCATATGAAGAAAAACATAATGATTGATAAGTGGAAAAACTTACAGGATAACGCAAACAATGTATTCAGAATCCTCTGCTTTGTATTAAGGTTCCAGAAAGACTTAGTACATCAAGTGTCTAGAAAAGCTTCCTTCAAAGGTGCAACCAGGTTCAAAGTAGAATGAATAGTCACGACTTAACAAGCAATGAACAATGAACCTTTAACATTGAACCCTTAACAACTCGAGAAGAGAATTATTTATACAATAACGAACTAAGAAAATATCCTAAAAATGATTAAGATTTATTCTAGGAAAGGAAAGATCTTCATGCAAGAAGATAGGGGAAGCTATTGAACTGGTTCTTGTTGTCCCTTTTATTCAGGTTGTGCTGGCTTTGTTGTTTGAAAATTTTCCCTTTAAGCTGCTTGATTGTTTGTATTCTTTACGTTGGTTGATTCCTTCATTTGATATTTCATCTAATACTCTTTAAACTCTGTGAATATCCTTTGACCCTGCTGAGTAACCTTTACTGTGTTCCTTTTTACCTTTACTGTGCATTTCAGGTTTTTACTGTGTTTTTCAACAGTAAGATCTTCTTATTTGTCTTCAAACTATATGCAAGCTATTTCTTTATAAGCCTGGAACATGATTTTTTACTTGCAAAACACAGAAATTGTTAAGAAAACATTGGTGACAGAGAAGGACATCAATGGATTTATTGAACTCAAAAGGATATTGGAAGGAGTCCATAGTGTATCGGAAGGTAAAACAATGGTTTTATTGGTCGCAGAGGCTTATGGAGGCTTCACTGTGTAAATGGGTGAAACAAAGCCAAAATAAAAACAACTTTCTTTTTGAAATATGGCGCAAAGTGAACAGTGGTCATTTTGTCATTATGTGGGAGGTGGTTTTGGTTTTCATTGTACTGTTTATGAGGTGCGAGCGGTTTTGGGAGGGGTCACCCGATACAATCTGAGCCTGACATGTAGTAAGGGGAGGTCAGTGGAATACCGCTTTTCGGGCGGGTAATGCTCAGACGGAGAGCCAAACCGAAATTGTTGAGGGTCGTTGGATTTGAATGCACGTGATTGGATGGTGGTGGAGCAAATGAGCAGCGCGAAGGGGCCCAACGATTAATTATGGTAGTATGGGCTTTATTATGGGTTAAAGACTGAGATTAGCAGGGTTTTATGGTTAAATAGAGGTTTAGGTCGATTCTTTGTTTAAATCATAATTTTTTTTACAAAGAAATCCTTCGCAAAACACGGTATGGCGGACTTAAAATAGTATGAACTCGGGCATATAAATGACGTCGGCTTCCCATCGCATATCGCACTCGCAGTTTAGCGAAGGAAGGCCCATTGCAAAGGAATGTGATAGGGGTTGGACGCGATGCGGAAAATAAATCATCGGTAATAATGCGATCGGGTCCGGGTTCCTATTGCATATTGGAGATTGCAACGACGGAGGGTTATTGTTTCAGCCGGGAATTGCGATGAGGGGTGGATGCGAAATGGAAATGAATTATGAAATAATTTGTGTTGGGTCCGAGTCCATTGTGCATCGCATATCGCAATGTAGAGGAGAGTGCATTCATGTTGACAGGCTTGCGATCCGCCGATATGTGATGTTTTATTGAATACATAGTTTTATAATAAAACTAGTGGTTTCAGGATATTTTAATAAAGGGAGTTAATATATATGGGAAAGGACTTTTAGGGGTTTAATATGTTAAGTTAGCGTTAATATGAAATAGGAGCGGAAAGGGGAAATACGCTAAGTATAATTCCTTTTTATGAGTTATTTGCTTTTTATATATACATCAATACTTAGGCTAAACATCTTTTTGTGGGTTTTTTGGGTAAAAGGGGATTTAACATGGGGTTTTCACTTTTCCTAGGCAAAAATGATTTTAACCTTAGGAAAAAGGGGTTTTTTATGGAAAATGAATGAATATGAATTGTATGAAGGTGGGAAGGGGAAATTTGTAAATATAGGGATGAATGGGGATGAGGGAAGTTAATTAATTGATCTTGCAGACTTTCATTAGCTTTGTGTAATTGCCTCATGGACATAGAAACATATGGTAAAACATGATAAATGTACATTCTGTCCAATCAATCATCAAACTTCTGCAACCTTTCTTCTACTTACCCTTTGCCTATTCTATCATTTTTTTCTTCACTTAATGGGTGCATTTAAGCTAGCAAACCCTTTTCCTTTATTTTTATTTTACAAAAGCAAACTATCTAATTCTAGCCTTATAACATCCAAGGGCTCAGATTAAACTGATGAGAACCTTATTATTCTCTACCTAAATAATGATCTACCAAGATTAAATAGTTTGGCCAGATCTTTATTCTCTAATTATAACATCAAATTTAAAGCATGAAGCAGTCAAGATTAAACTATTTGACTGTCATGGGTTGATGACAAGCTGCACACAACCATTATTTTGCAAAAACAATAGTAGTGGCATTTAGACTTGCTCACTTTCAGAGTTTATTTGTTTTCTTTTCTTTCTATCATAACATTTTATTTTTGTCTTGATTTTTTAGGACATCTAACCTAACATTTTCTTTGATATGGACATCGTCATCAAGATATTTTCAAAAACATTTTATTCAATATTGTTATGTCCATATCCCAACTTAACATTTTTTTTCAATTTTTTTTTTTTTTTAACAACTAATTTATTCTATCTTATCAAAACCAAAAAATGCTACAACATTGGCTCCAACCGGGGACTACTTTCTCCTGTAGAATGCAGAGAACCTATAGATCCATGTGCCTTCTCCTCGGGCTATGGAGTCCTTGTTGTAAAAATCATACTGACATCTTGAAAAGTAAAAGAAAACCGGAGTATTTACAATGAAAACTATTTCAACTTCTTTGTACTGAATGTAATGTTTGAGAAACCTTTTGTTGAGTCCCAAACTTGCATCTTCCCTATACACCTTTTTAGCCTTTTTTTCCAGTTACCTGAACCTCCAAGCTATCAAATCATTGCATATTAGTTTAAAAAGAGAATATAAAATGGTTTCCTAACTATGTCTTGTGACTGCTGTTTGATTTAGATTTTTGCTCAGTCAGCTGCGGAATCTTGTCACTTTCCGCAGCCAGCTCAACTTTCCACAACCTTTTTGTTGAAGTCTATGTTACAGGTGTCTACTGGAGAATCTGGCCACATGGGCAAGGTGCAAATGATGTGGACATGGAACGTGTCCCCTTGGTTCAGCCAAATCACTCACAGAAGACCGTGGTCAAAGACAGTCAAGCGGTGGTCAACCTAAGAGTTTTACAGTGGCAGGACTCTATTTTTCACCACGAGAAGAATTGTGTGGAAAATTCCTAAATCCTAGGAGGCGTGCTAACACCTGTGGACTGCTCCGTGAACCAAATATA
The DNA here is from genome assembly GCA_000404065.3 of Pinus taeda. NCBI lineage: Eukaryota > Viridiplantae > Streptophyta > Pinopsida > Pinales > Pinaceae > Pinus > Pinus taeda. Next base: position 68,670 of record APFE030915812.1, read on the forward strand.
ACAACCACCTCCTTGGATTTAATATTCACGGCTACCATATTGCTAGATTTCCAGACGTGGTCATTCACGTGTCCGTTTACCAGCGCAGATCTTAGGAATTAGTTGTGTCATTTCCCGTTATAAATAAAGCATTCTCATATGCATATGAACTAGCTCTTTGTATGTAATTTTGACTGTTTTACGAGCCACTGTGCCGTGACTTAATCCTTATGTTATGACTGCATTTTAATATATGAGAAGACACTGTTTTTAAGCTCAATCCGTGGTTGATTTCTGACTGGCCGAGGTTGCAGAGGGACCCTGTACACCAAGATTTTGTAATTACTGTATAGTTTCATGTTTTCTTCATTTACGTTCCTGATGCCATCATCGTTTGCTTGTATATATTACACTGCTTATGGTATTCATGTTGATTGCTGTCCATAGTTTCTTTTATGCTTTCTAATGACTGTTAACTGATCAATGTCTTTATTTCAGGTTCTAATAGATAGCCCGAGCAAGTGCACATAGATTTTTAATGGCTAATGACATGATGGAATTATCTTGCCCTTCTGCTGATTTATTTTCTTAGTTCTAATTCCAACACTGTTTATTTCTTTCAGTTTTGTTTTGTTCATTTACTTTTCTGCAAGATAGATATTAGACTATTCATGTCATTTTCAGTTACCTCCTATAGCCAGAGCGAGTCAAATGGTGAGCGATTGAAGTATGAATGTATAGTTTGATATTAGTTTATTTGTTTTTGCAAGTTAGTGATTAGATTACTCATGTCATTTTCAGTTACCTCCTATAGCCAGAGCGAGTCGAATGGTGAGAGATTGAAGTATGAATCTGTAGTTTGATCTTAGTTTCATTTCATGCAATTTAGATATCAGATTACTCAATTTGTTTATGATTACCTCCTATAGCCAGAGCGAGTCGAATGGTGAGGGGTCAGAATATGAGTTGATGTAATATGATTTAGTTACTTAACTTATAGTTTTTGAATTGATTTGAGTTCAATTTTCTTTTTATACAGCAGCAAGGATACTGGGTTTCATAGTCACTAGCTCACTGTTTGGTTTAATTAGAATTTAGGTACATTTTTATTTTCTCTTAGTAATTTATTTCATCATTACAAGTTTGAAAACCTTTTTGAAAACTTTGAAGTTTGGAAATTATTTTAAAGGTCACCATTGCCTTGAATACTTATATCCATACTTGATTTTTAGAATTGCCATCTCACATTAGGGAATCAACAAGAAGATAAACCCAAAAACAAACCAAAAAATAAAAAACGACAAAGAAGTAAGAAATCGGTTATCTTGCATATATAGTGCACTTCACTTCAACAGTTTACGACTCCCGGATTGACAATTTATATAGCAATTTAGGACACACTAAATTGACCAAACACCTTTCATTTACAGGATAAGTGGCATATAGCCTCTCAAAATTCTACAGCACAAAAGTGTTGTTACCCTTCACTTCAGCAATTGCTAAAGGTGCAAACCATAGATTGTCAAATTTTCCATGCTTTCCTTTCTCTTCTCTCCTGGCATCCCATATTAGAACTAGATCACCTTCCTTAAAGTCCCTTTCCCTGGTGTTATACGGGAATAGTGTCCACACGGATGCTGCTATTCCCACTAAGATGTGTGGCTATCTTAGAAACAAACAATCAAAGTCTACTGTTGATTCCTTTTATGAAAATAGATGAGATGAGAACCAAGAGGGCCAACCCAAGTCTTATGCTCGATTCCCTCTCCTTCTTGATAGAGTTTTGCTGCTCGCTCTTTGTCTGCTCAGTGTTAAAAAGGATCTGTAGAATCACAACAACATACTACTATGAAAGAAACAAGGATCTACATTCACAAATAATGTAGGATCAGATGTACATTAACACAAGCACATATAAACGAATACACCATGATATGGAAGGAAACAAGAATAGCTTTATTTAGATAAAAGTAGCAAGAGCATTAAAACCATGAGCAGCTCTGACCCAGCATCATCCTCCAGCTAAGAAGCCCTTCTTTCACTTCAAGTAAAGCAAAATCACCCAAAACTGTGAATGTACACAAGAATACTGACAACACTTCTCTATAGATTACAAAATTCCAGCCTCTGGATCTTTGTGATGAGGGATCCATATATAGATGATTACGGAGAGGTGAGTCATCTTTTGGGATCTTGATTAGTGTCTTCTCTCTGATAGTTCCTGCTTCCACTTGGAGAATGAAGATCTCTTACTCATTCCTGGTCGAAAATGGAGTGGAAAGTGTCAGAGGGAAAGCTTCTGGAAGATTCCATGATCTTCCACCTCACATTTTGGTTCCTGCCATTTGTCCATTCCCGACCATCGCACCCTACAGAGGAGAAAAACAGTATGCATCGCACCCTGTACATTGGGAA
>APFE030915812.1:113780-149600 GCA_000404065.3 Pinus taeda
GAGCCAAGAACACCTTGGCTATTGCTAGATTCAATCTTCAATGAACTCTCATGTTGGAGAGGTGTATACTGAGGAGTTATCTGGGGGTTAGCAGGGAGGCTTTCTTCACTTTTTGATTCACTCAAACGAGGTCTATAATCAGTCTCTATGAAAGCATTTGGGTCTTATCCACGAGATATATTTTTGGTATCTATTCTATATTTCTTTCCCCTTCGCGTTATTGCGATGTCTTGTTTAGGTTTACTCCCTCTTCTTCCAAACATAAGTAAACTAGCAATCTGATTGCATCTATACAACTCCCTTTTCACATAGAAGCATCTTAATCCAAAATTTCAAAGATTTCAAATAATTGCTTCGCAACCCCTTGAAGAATCACTGCTTTGCTTCACTGTAGGACACAGTTGAGTCTACTGCAAACTTAGTAATAAGTCCTCCCAATATGCTATCAATCCTGAAATCAACATCCTTTGAAATTCTATTATCAGTGCTCTTGAGTCACTGTATCAGTTCAGGAGTCCACATTGTAGGTTCTCCACGTTTAAAAAAAATATTTCTCTCAATCAACCTTGTATCCACTCGTACAACTTAGTAGGGAATGAAGCGAAGAAAATTTCGTATTGATCTATAAAAATATACTTCTGTAACCAAGATTCAGATGTTAAACAAGGGTTTCTATTTTCTTGATTCGCAAATTCTTGCTCCTTTAGTTCTATCCAATCTTAAATTTCTTTCTTAGATGGGCGCCACATACACATATCCCTCAAAAAGATCCTGGTCCCGACAACAGAACCATTTTTTAGCTTAATTTAGGGCTGACCCAGGTTTTATCTATATTGTACACTAACAAAACGCTCAATCACTGGCCCTTTCGACAACGACCTACAAGTAGATCGTAGTCTCACCCGAAGTGACTATGGGAGGATGTAGAACCATGTTTCTGCAGCCTTGAGGGACGTGGAGATATGGTATTATTGTGTTTTCTTACTCTTACAATTCATACATTACTTTGCCGCATTATATTAAACACTTAAGAACACCATATAAAGCCATGAACCATCACTATTTTGAAAGTAAATATAACTATGAGAACATATTTTCCTATAACAGATAATAAGAAAATATACACATTAAGACACAAAAATTACCGTGGTTCACCCCAATGTGGCACTACATCCACAAGAATATAATGATTCTTTGTACAACAAATAGTTCTTGACCCGTGTACTAAGTTGCATGTCGTCTGTGCACTCAACTATAGACCCAGGCCTCTACACACTCAGTTGTAGAGCCTTGCCTTCTCATCCAAACCAAATATCACAAAAATACAACCATTTAACTTATTCCAAGATGATTTTCGTCTTTATTATTGACCCTATATATACTATTACATTGAAGGGTACATCATTACAATACCATGGTCCAAATACCATGGACCCCCTAATACAAGTAGCTATGGTAAAAAAACCCATTAATATTTTACATTATTACAAAGAGAAGGGGCTTATCCCTCTCCTGAAGCCCTTATACTACACAATATATTCAAACTGCTCCACTGCATGGTCCACTTCGCACTCTGCTGCACTCTCTACTCCACAAAACGTGGAGTCTTTGTCAAAAAATAGGCCAAGTTGGGCTATGCCCAACATTAATTGGCATAATTCTTTTTCATACAACAATATATGGCATGTAAATACAATTGTTAGGGCACCAAAATCTAAAGTCATTTAAACTTTATAAATTCACTATCATCCCTCATCGCATTGCCATCCCTCCATTGTGCTATCAATCTACCCTTTTCCCACATAATTGTTGTATGCCACGAGAAAAGACTTGAAACGCATGCTGTAGTTTTCAAAACTAGATCGAAAGCCCAAGGAGAAAACACAAAGAAAAGGGAGGGGAGGTAGTTCCTGTTGAGCCTAGAAGTTTAGAGATGGTGAAATCTGACCCTGCATCTGAGTGGAATTTGAAAGGACAGGGTGCACAACCTTCTGTGAGAAGATACAAACACATGGTCATTATTTTAAGCTTGCTAGTATGTTTGCCCTAAACTTTAAAGGTGACAAGGTCAAAACTGGAGATATAGAGTTTATAGTGTTTGAAGGAACTATTTCTCAAGCTACAAAGATTCCATTACAGGGTGAAAGCTAGTTCAAAGGCAAGGATTTAGATGCCTCACATTTTAAAGAGTTTGTAAAACCTCAATACAAAAACAAATATGACACCACATTTCCATTCCATGAAGTTACCTATTGAGCAACTACAATCAATTATTGAAGGTAGTTCAAAGGTATTTTACATGTGAAGGACACTTCAGCAAGGTGTACCAGTATCACATTAGGTTTCTTATGCACTTCACTAGCAAGGCAAGCCTGAACTTACCTTATTACCTATTCAAAATCTTGGGCAAGATAGAAGAAAGAGTTCAGTCCAAGGGAGACAAACACTTGCCTAGAATATTTCACTTTGCACTGATCAAACTTTTGGTTTTGCATGAGTTAGAGAAAAGGAATATGTCTTGGGATGGTTTCTTATCAACCTTAGGTTTGCTGGCTCATGCAAAAATTTATCTTATGGAAACAAATGAAGAAGAACCTAAAGCTGAAGAGTGAGTGAAGGAATCTATTAGTGTCCTTTAGTTACAATAATCAAATTTACTCTTTTTATATTGTTAATAGAGTCATTGGTCAAATTATTATGTTTTCACATAAAATTTGACATCTTTTTGTTGTCAAAAAGGTCGAAAGTCATTGTCTAGTTGTAATTATACTTTCAAGCCATGGTCATCAAGGTCAATAAATCAGTTTCATGAGTCTTTGAGTCACCAAGGTCACTTTTTCCTTTATTAGAGGGTCATCATTAAATAAATTGAAAGAAAGAGTCATGGTGTCATAAGGTTGATCATGAAAGTTTCATGAATGTCTTGTTGGTGTGTGATCATCATATCTCCATTTAGGGTCATATCATTCATCATCCAAAATTAGCAAGGTGTCATGAGAGTTAGCAAGTTAGGAAATAAATTTTCTCAAAGGGAATCAACGGTACATGTATATCACTTGTAAACATTATGTTTCCTATGGAAAAAATGATGTTGCAGTCAAATCACATCACTAGTCATTTTATAAAGATACATATGATGTCATTCAACCACCAAGGAAAAAAATCGATTTTCAAGCTAATAAAGGGCACCAAAGAATTAAAAAAAATAATTTCATCCTCCAAGATCTCCTCTCTACCATCGTTCCTTATCACAACCACCAGACCTTTGAAATTCCATCATCCATTTCTTTTCCATAAACTTGTTGCGTTTCTACTGTGCTTATGAAGATTCATTGTGTTTTTAGGTTTGGAGGTCGAAGAAAGAAAAAAAGGGATCATTTATTAATCATCAAGCTTAAAAAACTCTTGAACAAGTAAGTAAACTTTTCATCAACTCTATGATGTAGTGTTTTCCCTTTGAAAGTGATTAAATCCCCTCTCCTAGGGTTTCTACTGCATTTTTGTTGCGTTTTTAAGTTTTAATGATATTTGCTTCATTCTAAGGAGAAATTCCCTATTTTTATGCCCAAATACACTTATTAAACCCTCCCCAACCATTTCCCATATCTATTTCCCTCAACCCATCATTTTCCCCCAAAAACCTAAGCCCTCATTGTGCTTTTGCTGCATTTCTAGGTTTTCACTGTGTTTTTCATTTTTCCCCTTCTTCCCTCACACATTCTAAGAAAAATTTCTGCCAACGTATCCCTAACATCTACCCTTACCCCTTAAATTTTCCCTAAATCCTATACCCTTCCATTTCCCTCCCTAAACTAGTTGCTCTGTTTCCCCTATTTTTTAGCCCTAGACCCCTACCCTTTCTCCTCTTAAACTAGGATTTTCAGTCAAGCAAAGCCAACAACATGGCCAGTGAAAAGAAGAATACAACAAGGGGGGACATATATAAATATATGAGCCAACTCATATGCAAGATATCAATGCTTTAGAGTTCATCAAGAGGTCATTTGAACAAGTAGGATGCCTAGGGTTTTGTGAGAAAGTACAAGAGGTGGGTTACCATTGTGAGCTGACTAGTTTATTTGCCACCAATTTCAAGAGGAACAAGACCACCATAGCAGTATAAGTTATAGCTTCAACCACTAGTATCCCCAATCAAGGAGAATTTTAGTTTAAGGGGATGAATTCAGACATTGAAAACTACAAAGTGTTCCTGAAACCACAGTACAAGGAAACCCCATCTCATATCTTTCCTAGAAGGAAATTATTGGATAAATACTCCTTTGATGAAGATGATTATGAAAATGTCACTTGTGAAGGAAAGTTCAATAGGTTATATTAGTATCACATCAGGCTGTTGATGCATTTCACATCCATCAAACCACAAAACCTACCCAATTACCTGTTTAGAAGTGTAGTTAAGATGACTGAAAAGGTTCAAACTAAAGGGAAAGATCATCAAGAAAGATTGTTACATCATTCTTTGATCAAAGTAATAGTTCTCCGCCAGCTCATACAGGTCAATATGTCATGGGAAGCATTCTTGGAGGCAATTTCTCTATTGCCTATCTCTCATCAGTCTAAAAGCCTCAATACTACTACATCATTTGGGCCACAAAGACCTAAGCCATCTAGCATACCATCAGTGAGAAAAAGACAACATAGGGTAGAGGTTTCACAAACATACAAGAAGGGTAAGAGGCTAGTTTTCACCCCTGAGATAGAAAGAGACATGCCTACTCCTAAACCTATGACTATGCCTCAAGAAAAAAGAGTGATTAAGGAAGATATTATTGAAGAAGCTAAAGCTGAAGCCATGAGAGAGATATCACCTAGGGATAGAGGTGATTCACCATTGCAACATCATGAAGAGGTACCTCCTAAGGTAGATATGAATTATCATGGAGATAAGGCAACAAAATACATCATTAAAGTGCAGTAGGCACAGATCAAAGAGTTACAAGATGACATTTCTAAAGCCAATTTCATGGTGGCTTTCTTGAAACAAGAGAATAGGAAACTGAAGATAAGCCTAACGCAATAAGGTAAATCACATAAAGATTATCCCTCATGTAGCAGAGCATATATTTTGGCAGCCAAGGACAAGGGAAAAGAAGTCATTGATGTAGAGAAAATGGAAGACACAAACATTCAAAGATATCCAAGGAGACATACAACAAGAGCAATGGAAAGGAAATAACAACATGACAAAGAGCTATCTCCTTCTCAAGCACAAAAATACCCCAATGACCCAATGGCTACTGGTTTTGAAGAGAACAAGGAGTATTGGCTTGAAAAGGTGAACGTGCACCTAAAGAAACTACTGAAGAATGCAAACAAATACACTGCCATGTAGAGGCATATGGCAAGACACTATTACACCAGAAACATGGTGTGCAAGATTAGGGTTAAGAACATGAAGAAGAAGATTAAGAAGACCCTAAAGTAGATCAAAAATAAGTATAACCTGAATCTCTTGGCTGAAGCATCTTTGGTGGTTTGATGCATGACAAAGAGTAGAAGAAAATAAGATTTTTTTTGAAATTTTGGAGTTTTTGTGTGCATCAGCAAAAACATCCTACTGAAACACAGTGAGTGTTCATTGCAATTTTTCCCAGAGGCTCCAAATGAAGATTGAAAAGCATGTGGAGGTATATTTTGATTAGTACATTCTAGAAATCTACTTGGGGTCACTTTTCAACTCATGAATTTTCAGAAAAAGGCCAAAAATCACCTATTTTTCACGCGTCTGCCACTGTTTTGGGTCACTCGCTGCGCTTTCGGAGCAGTTGTATTCTAATAAATTTTGAGGTGTCTTATAGATGTATTTTTGGTGACTTGAAGCTTCAAATGTGTAGTAGACATCCTAAGATACCTATACCAACCTTCGTAAAAGTTTAAAGATCCCTCAAAATCATCAAAATATCTTGCCAAAGTTCGCTGCGCTTCAGTTATCAATTTGTTGTGCTTCTACAATCATTTGCTGCACTTCTGTGGAGGAGGATTGTTTTTGCATTTTGATTGTCAAGAATTGACCTTGGTAGATGCAATTTGTCTCTCATTGATTTTACATAATGCAATTAAGAATTATAGTGATGGTTAGAGCTGATTTCCTTGTAATTAAAGCTTTCAAAGTCAAATCAAATTAGTTAATGTAAAAAGGGGATTGGTTTCTAACCTCCATAGCTTTTGGCAATGGTTAGAGAAAATGATGTAATTAGTTCCTAGGATGAAGGATTCGACCCCCAAGAGGGGGAATTTTGTTTTTCATCTATATGTAGTCAGAATGAATTCATATAGAGGGTTGAATTCTTGAAGCTCATATCTTGGACTAGTGTACTAGACATTTTTACAGAAATATAAGACAATTGCAGCTATTTTTATGGGATTCTTGTGATGTGGTTTTTGGCACTGTATTTCTCCAGTTTTCTTTATGAATTTTATGATTAAGTATTTCTAGCATCCATCATATTCTTCTGGTGATTATATCTTAAGTTTAAAAGTAGATTTCATGATCAATATGCTCTCTTTTGTCTCAGATTTTCATATAAGCATTTTTTCTTCTAAGCAAATGAATTCATACCTATATGCTAATTTTGCTTCTTCTTTCCTCCTTACCATACTACAATGACAAATTCAATTTCTGTCATTGATTACACCTACCTTGCCTCATTCTATGTTTGCAACTGATCATTTGGAATACTTGGCCTGGTTCCTAAACGGGTGCTTCTCTATCCATCAAACTATTAAGATGATACCTAGCCTAAAATCCTCATATTCTATAGTCACTTTCATTGGCTCCGAGGTTGATTTAGAGAGAGACCTCTTTGATTTGGTAGGGCTAGTTACCAAGTCGGAAGTTGGTCTAAGGTTACCTCCTTGGCTTCCTTTCTCAGCCTTGGGAAAACTAAGGAGAGCTAACAGAAACAATGAGGGATAAGAGTAAAGGGAAACCCAAGATCCAAGTGGCACATGAAGAAGCACAATTTCTACATAGGCCAAGAAACATATTGAGGACTATATTTTATATAAATCAATTGATTGAGGAGCTAACTCCTCAAAAGACCATTGGTGTCCTAGAGGATATGCCAGAAGAAGATGTGGGGGGTGAGCAAGATGTTCAAATGGAGGACAAAGACCTTGAAATTACAAAATTGTAGGACAACCTTGCTAAAGCTCATCTTACCATTTCCTATTTGTAGCAGGTGAACTGTGATCTCATGCACAGAACAGAACATGAAGCCAAACATAAAGAAAGTGAGTTGCCTACGAGGCCTCCTAGGCCTACAAACCAGGATAAAAAAAAACATGTGATTGATGTAGAGGAGGTAAGAGAACCCAATGTGAAACTAAGGAATCCTATGACAACGTCAACAACTAAATGGAAAGAGAAGATGAAAGAAACCTTTCAAACAATAGAGAAGCCATATTTTGATGAATGAAAGGAGTATCAAAGGCTATTTGAGGAGATTGAGGTATTCCAAAGGAAAGTTGATCAAATAACAGAGAATACTGAAAGCTACAAGAGGGCCATCAATGATACCATCTTAGAAGTTGATGTTGAGGTTGCATAATCTCTTGACATAGTTGAAAAAGCCAAAGTAGTCCTAAAATGGACTCTTCTCCTACATAGATAAATACAAAATTATTACATAAGAAATATAATGATGAGGAGAATATTGAGTCTAATGAAATGGAAGCTGGCAAGGGCTAGGAAGCAACTCAATAAGATCAAACAATCACCTAATAGTCTACCCATAGTAGTACAACCATCTAAAGAAGTCAAAAAAACCTCCACTAAAGAGACCAAACCATCATCCAACAAGAAGAGGAGGAGGTAGATTTGGTATATTGATTGGATTTAATCATTTTTTATTCTACACTCTATTCCATTCTGCTGAAAGTCAAAATCTATGTAGCTAAGGGCTCATTTTGCAATCACTAAGATCCATTTGTTTTGATGAAAACTATGAAATTTTTTGGCGTTTTGATGCATGTTGGGAGTTATAAGGTATATGTGATGAATTGTTGGATATTGCAATGTTTTTGGAGCAGGAAATGACAAGCAAGCTCAAAATTTAAATTTTGTTGCACAACTTCTGCGCAAGTGGTGACTAGGCATTTCTGAGGTCTACACGCGTGGAAGGAAGCATCCCATGGGTCCTAATCCAACACATCGCCATTTTCATGGTACCCATCAACTCGGTTTCATCTAGTATAACCTGTAACCATGCTGAGCTGGAAGTCCACTGCACACTGCTGCACAATTGTTGCGCAACTCATCACTCAGGCCTGCTTTTGTTATTTTGGTCATTTTTGGACCCTCTATAGTTATGATAGTGATCATGATAGGTTGTTAGTAATCAGGATAGGGATGGATATATGGATAATTTTGATTTTCTAAAGCTTAATGTTGCTAAGTTTTTTTATCAAGATTTTAATACGATGTTTCCAAAATTAAGTTTGTCATGATCTTCTTCGCTGATAGGAGATACATTTGATTTGATCTCTTATTTTTCATCCAAGAAAAATCTTCCAAATTGTATTTAAGAAGAACGCGATATGGAAAAAGGGTTTGACTTGGGAGAAAAGGAACCTGTGTATGTGATTTTATTGTCTGAATATTAAATTATCCATGTAGAATAGTTGGCACTTTACTAGAGATTCATGTGGTATGATTTTGAGTTCTGTGTTTCCCTTCTATGTGTATGTTTGTTTCTTGTCTTTTCCATTTAAATGTTAAATCTTCACCTCTAAAATTGGATATAAGTAATTTCAGAATTCATATTTTCTGGTGCTTTGAATTCTTTTATTTCCTTTCTAAAACTATGCTAGAATTCACCCTCAGTTAGGTGCTCCTTTATGGTAAAATGTTATTCTTCTTGATATTTGATCAAATATATATGTTTCAGAATTCATATGTTAGTCATGATCTGTTTCAAGTGATTGAATATATTTTTTTGTATTTCCAAATTATGTTTAAAACTCACCCATAATTAGGTTCTTTGAATGTAATGAAAGTCTCTTTCTACCACTATACAATGATAAATGTAATAAATTAAATTCATGCCCACCTTTCCTCTGTTTCCATGAGTGCTCCATTAAGCTCTGATAATTCATGTAAGATCTCAGTTATGACTCGATGTCCAGTGGCTTCTACCTCCTAGGTTTGTTAACTTCCATCATCGAGTCATATTTTTATTTTACAGATCTGAGCTCTGTTTTATGTCCTCAAGCCTTATTGTTTTCACATTTGGACATTATTTTGAGTGATGGAGCTCCCTTCGGTTCGAAAGGACCAACCTCTAGCCAAAAGAGGTTTGTGATTACCCATGCAAACCTTTTTTCAGCTTATATGCTCAATTATAGGGTGCTAACATTCTAACGCCATTGTTAGGGACCGAAAGTAAAAATTATCCTAAGAAGACTTATCATTTTGAGAACTATATCATAGCTCTGTGGGTGACAGGTTGCTAGGAATCATTAGGCTGAAAAATCACCTTGAAAACTGTGTTATGATTAGTTGCAGTATAGTTGTGTGAGGAAATCTATCTTCAAGGAGATATACTAGACAAAATCCTGACCCAAATCCTCCAGAAGTCAAGGGAGTAATAGTACCCTTGGAAGGTCCCACTCTCTGCTTGAAAGTTTGAGTATAGTTGAGGACATTAAATTCCACTTATTATTTGAACACCCTCTGTCTAGAACTAAGTTTGAATTTTATTTCAGAAACTGTTGTGAATGAATCAATATTGAGTCCTTATATCCCACCTCCAAAGACTAAGTTTGGCAAAAATATATTGCAGCAGTTTAAAAAACTTAAGGGTTTAGTCAATAAAGTGCAATAGACTGCTGAAATGGAAGTCCTTTTCCAAAAAATAGTCTCTCTTTCATCTGCAACCTCTACTTCATTTGTTGCATCTACATCTGCTACATCTTCATTTATAGTTTCTTTAAGTCCACCTCTCAGCTCAACTCCCATAACATCTATCGTTTATGTACCACCTATTGCAACTATTACTCAACAAACTATTCTTCTGCCCCCTTTTTCATCCATATCAACTACCACCACAACAAGCTCATCATCTACTCAAACATCAACCATGAAACCTAGGTATGCTCCTTTGCTTTTACCTGCTCAGTTACATGACTTGCCTCAGAAATATGGTCAAAGACTCCCTTCGTATGATGGCACTGGTTAAACTACTACCATACAACATGTAGATAAAGTCAATAATTTTGTGGATCTTCAAGAGGTCGATCATGGGGATGTCAAGATGAGGTTGTTTGCCCAGATTTTCTCTGGGGAGGTGAACAAATGGTTTAGAATTTTTAGATATGGAACATTTTCTACTTACCAAGAACTTGAGGATGCTTTCATTGCAAGATGGGGTGAGAAAAAAAACCCTTTGTAGATCCTTGCTGAGTATGACAGTTTAAAAAGACAACCCAGTGAGATAGTCCAAGACTTTTCAACAAGGTTCAACAAGGTATATAACTCCATTCCAGCAGATATAAAACACCCTCCCGTATTAGCCTTACTCCACTACCCCGATGGTTTCGATCCAAAGATGTCATACCAACTTAGAGAAAGGAACCCTGCAACACTTGAAGACATGCAGAAAAATGCAGTTAATGTGGAGGAAAACCTTTTGGTGAATAAGTCTAAGATGAAATCAGAGAGGAATGTAACCATTAAAGAAGGTCCTTCTACCTCATATAATGAAAAGTTGGACAATTTAGTAAAGACCATGGAGGTAATGATGGAAAACATAACACAGTCAGATAGAGTTGTTGCTAGATAACCTCAAAGAGGTCCTCAAATTCAGAATCCAAAATTTAGGAGGAAGCCACAGATCCAGATGAAGCAAAGGGAACAAAAGGGTCTAGAACAACAATAACAACAATAGGTGATACCCCATTTCTAGCATAACTCGAAGACCAAATCCATTTTTTGATGATACACAAAAAATATTTATTTAACTAAAGAAGACCAAGAGTAGTTTGAAAACCTCGTGATAGAAGAAGAAGAAATTTTGTTTACTTAGTCTCAAGATGATATCATGATGGTTGAATCCGAAGAGTATAAAAGGGGCTATCAAAATGCCATCATGCAGGTCTAAAAGCAGTACAATTTAAGAAGTAAAAATGTTGGGAACAATTCTGCAAAGAAGGATGTAGCAACCAACAGTCAAAATAAGGATGTACCAAGTAGCAACAATAAGAAAAATGATGCAACAATGATGCAACAATCAACATCATTCAAAGGAAAGACGATTATACTAGAGACAATGTAGACAAGAAAGATCCAATTACTAAGGAGGCAGATAAAATGCACAATCCTTTCATTTTGAAACTGAGCTTGCTAAAATTAAGATTTCCATTCCTCTAGGTGAGCAACTAAAGAATGATTAGTATAGGGTTTAGATTCTAAAGGCTTTGAAGTTTCATAAGACTTATGATACTGTCAATGTAACTGATGATCATCCCGCCATCATATTTGGACCAAAGATTTATGATAGGGGTCAGGATGGTGAAGTGCCTCCTTTCTATGTAAGCCTAAATGTGCATGATCAAATTCTTCACAATGCCATGCTAGAATCAAGGGATTCCCATAACTTGATGCTGAAGGTAATCATGGAAAGGCTTGGGCTTGATATTACTAGACCATACAAAGATCTGTATTCTTTTGATTCTAGCAAAGTGAAGTGTTTGGGACTGATAAAGACTTAACGATTTCCCTAAATCAAATTCCTTCCAAGAGCATGGTGATGGATATTGTAGTGGCAAACATACCTCCTATTTTTGGAATGCTCTTATCCAGGTCATGGATAGAAAAATTGCAAGGGGAAGTGCAGACTGACATGTCATACATCACTATTTCAGTTTTTGGTGGCAAAACGAGGAGACTTTACCAGGAACCGTTGATGCAATACATGATCAACAACAAGGAAAAGCCTACCAATCACACTGTTTATGTAGTACACTCTGATTTATATTCTTTCATATTGTTCAACATTAGGTGTCCCGAAGAGGCGAAGACAAATTTAGTTGTTATATCAAAACTGAAGGAAGGGCAATATAAGAAACATGACAACAAGATAGATGATAAGAAAGTTGAAGAGTTGAAGGCCAAGGTGGATGAAGAAGAATGGGAACAATACCTTTAGAGTATGCATTTTGATGGTGCAACAAGAAAACAAGGTGTTGGTGCATGTGTGTGGATAATCAGTCCAGTAATTGGAAAGACCAAGATGTGTTCCTACATGTTAGCTTTTGATTGCACCAAAAATGTAGCTAAGTATGAGACACTCCTTTTGTGTTTGCAGGTCTTGAAAAATTTAGGAGACAAAATGAGAGCAATATTTGGAGATTCAAAATTAATTATCAAGTAGATCAAAGGTGAGTATGAGACAAAACACCCTCGAATGCAGGCCTACCGTAATGCTGTCTTAGATTTTTTTCAAGATTTTTTCTGAGTACAATTTGTCCATCATTCCTAGGAGACAAAATGCTGTTGCATATGCTTTAGCTACATTCACTTGTGATTTTGAAACTCAAATTCAAAACAAATAAAATTATAAAATTGAAGTCAATTATAGGCCCATTGTCCCAGATAATATGAGATACTGGCAGGTTCTTGAGAATGATAAACAACTAGAAAATTTTCTGTTGATGAAGGAAGAATTTACCAAGATATGGTTTGAAAGTGACTGTGGATGGGAAGAAGAGGAGAAGGAAATTTTTATAAATAAGATCAAAGAATACTTGGATAAACATGTGGTAGATTTGAAGGTGCTACAATTGGAGGATAATTTCATTCCAAGAGGGATGCTACCAATTGAAGAATGTTTTGACAAAAATGATGTAGCTAAAAGGCCAAAGTTGATGCCTACTTAGATAGGAGTAGAGGAGTGTAACATAAGTACATAAGACAAGCCCAAAATGGTCAAGATGTACATAAATTAAGCCTGAAAATGAAGTAGAAATATTTGGATCTTCTGAGAGAATTCTATGATGTCTTTGCATGGAGGTACGCAGATTTGAAGGTTTATGATAGGAGTATCATCCAACATACAATTCCAATTAGAGAGTAACAACAACCATTCAAGCAGAAGTTGAGGAGGACAAATCTGGTTTTGTTGCCTTTGATTGGAAGGGAGGTAAGAAAGTTGTTTGATGCCGGAATTATAGTACCTCTCAGATTTTATAAGTGGTTGTCTAACTTAGTTCCAATTAGAAAGAAGATGAGAAAAATTAGGTTGTGTGTATATTTTAGAAATTTTAACAACATATCTCTCAAGGATAATTATCCCTTGCCTAATATGGATCATATTCTTCAAAAGGTTGTAGGTTCAAGGAGGATGCCGCTGCTGGATGATTTTTTAGGATACAAACAAATTCTTGTTCATCCAGAGGATCAAAACAAGACTGCTTTTACCACACTGTGGGGTACCTTCAAGTATGCCAAAATGCGTTTTGGTTTGATGAATGTGGGAGCCACATTTAAGTGAGCTATGGATATAGATTTTGCAGATGAGAAGGAAAAATTTTTGGTAATATATATTGATGACACCACTGTGTATTCATAGTATGTTGAGGACCATTTGCAGCACCTAAGGGTTGTGTTTGAAAAATGCAGAAAATATGGCATCTCTCTGAATCCTAAGAAATTTTTGTTTGTGTTGGAAGAACGCAAGCTATTAGGACATATAGTTTCTACATATGGCATTATAGTAGATCCTATCTGAATAGAGGCAATTCGAAAGATGGAAATTCCAAGAAAAAATAATGAAATTCAATCTTTTATTGAGAGAATAAGATTCTTAAGGAGGTTCATCCCCAACTTAGCGAAGATCTTAAGGAAAATTACAAACATTCTAAAAAATAACAACAAGGTTAAGTGGATTGAATAAGCAATAAGATCTTTCAATGAGGTAAAATCGCCTTGTCCTGTGCTCGTGTTCTTATTAGTGCGATTAAACTCAAGATTTGATTTTTTTTCATTTTCTTTAGAGCATAATATAAAAATTGTCCTAATGAAAAATAACAAGAAAAGTATAGAGCATCCAATATAATTATTCAGTAGGAGTCTTAGAGATGCTACCCTTAAGTACAACATTATGGAAAAGTAGGCCTTTGCCTTGGTGAAAGCCTTAAAGGATTTCCGAGTGTACATTCTGCATTCGCACATCATTGCCTATGTACCAAGTTCTGATATAAAAGACATCCTCACTCAAAATGATTTGGAAGGTAGGAGAGGCATGTGAATTTCTTCAATACTTGAATATGATGTGGAAATTAAAACCGTGAAGTTAATTAAAGGGAAAGGAATAGCAAAAATGATGACATAATCAAATCTGAATGCACTTGAGATTAATTTCTTGGCTTCCCTATCGGAAGAGGATGATTCAAGGTTAGTTGAATAAGTATCAAAAATATTTTCTTCTTCTCCCTGATATGTCGACATTTTATATGTGTCACAAAATTTTAAAGCCCCTCTAGGTTTGAATAAGAATAAAGCTTGATTCCTCAAATTGAAAGTTGTGAAGTTTTGTGTCATAGATTAGTTCTTGTATTAGAAAGATTCCAGAGGTATGTTGCTGAATGTTTGCTTGAATATTATCTGCATAAAAACATAGAGGAGTTTCATAAAGGTGATTGTGGTAGACAATTGTTTTGGAAGACCACTGCTAACAAGATATTAAGGGCTAGATTTTACTGGCCAACACTATTCGCTGATGTATATAAAAAGGTTGCCAGTTGTCATGAATGCCATGTTTTTGAAGTAAGGAAGAAGTTGTTCCCACTGCCCCTAAAACCTATTGGGGTTGAGTCACCCTTTCAATAGTGGGGACTTGATTTCATAGGTGAAATACACCTAGCCTCATTTGGAAAACATAAGTGGATCTTGACAACAACTGATTATTTCATCAAGTGGATTGAAGCAGTCCCAACTAGGTAGGCTACATATGCAGTTATTACTAGGTCCCTATACTACTAGTGTAACCCCTTATTGTTATTATTGCAACCCTCTTATTGTATTATTTTGCCCATATAGTCCCCATGTTATTATTATGCCCCATAGAAGCCGACTACTTTTATTGTTGTGCCCCTACGATATTATTATTATGTAGGCTTTGATTGTATTGGGACCCCTTAGATTTCTATATATAGAAAGGAGTTATTGTCATTTGTATCATCCAAGAATTGTTCATTTGTGTAATGTAAATGAGGTTTCCCCGTCAAGAGGCTAATTTTTAATTCGTTGATATATCTTTTCTATCTTTTTCTAAGTTGGTTTGATAACATTTGGTATCAGAGCTTTAGATTCTAGGGTTTCACTGCTCCAAACAGGTCACCGTGGAATTTTCGATATAACATTTTCGCTACAAAGTTTCAGAAGCTAAAAACAAACCATTTGAGTCGAAGTTGTTCTGATCCTCAGGTACAAATTTAAGATCTTGTCTCACTATATTTTCACAGATATGATCTTAGGAAGTTAGGGTTTTTGCAAGCTCCATAATTCCATCTCAAATAGGTCATTGTGGAAGGTCAAGCCAAAATTTCAGATCTTGTTTTGCTATATTTTCAGAGATATGGTCCAAGACATTTAGGGTTTTTACAGGCTCCCGAATTACATCCCAAACAACAGACCTCGGGAAAGTCGTCATAAATTTCTCTATGAGAATCATATGCAAATTTCATAAGAAGTTACAGAATGAGGATGGAGTGTACTTATCTGTGTGTCATTTTTAGGTCCGAAGGTAAAAAATAGTGACACATGGCACTTCATACAATTTCTCTCTACTGAAAGAGTATATAATCAGGTCATCCTGGGAGTTTGGGCATAACTCTTTCTTGGAGAATACAATTTTGATCAAACTTGTGGCATTGGAAGGAGGACATAGAGGGACACAATAGATCAGAATTCCAGACCTTGGAGATCCGAACTTTCAGAGATACAATAGATTCAAGATTGAGATCATAAAAGGAAGAAAAAAAATGACTCGAATTAATAAAATAGAAACACCTAGTAATCAAAATTGGATGGATGATTTGAAGAATGCAATCAAAGCTAAGATACATAGTTTTATCTATGCCATGGAAGCTGATATCGATGGTATGGGATCATATTGGAAGAAAGGCATGGAAGATTTGAAGAAATACATGGAAGGTTTGAAGGAAGGTGGGACAAAGCTGCTACAAGAAAGGCTTCCTAATGACGAAAAGGTAGTAGAGGAAACTCACGACGAGAAAAAATAAATGTTAATCATGATTTCATAGAATCTAACACTGGATTGAAGACCCACCATAATCCAAAGATCAATATGAGGAAGTTTGATGGCAAGGATCCCATAACATGGATTCTACAGATGGAGAAATATTTTGATCTACATGATGTGCAACTATTACAAAAGGTACGTATTGTATGTTTATATTTAGAACTGAATCAATTTTTATGGTATAAAGGGATTTGTTCTCGTAAAACACTTGTCACTTGGTCAATTTTCACAGAGGAAATTATAGCACATTATGAGGCTACAAAGAGCAACACCTTCTTTAGCCAATTGATAAATCTCAAATAAAAGGGTTCAATGGGCACATTGAGGAATTCAAAAAATTGAATATAAGGTAAATGATATTGCAGAAAAGAAGATGATTGATGTATTCATAGAGACTTTAAAGGATAACATTCAACATGAGGTTTGTCTTTGGGAACTTGATTCATTGGAGAAGGCATTCAGTCTGGAAAGAAAAATTGAAAGCAAAATTATGGCAACAAGAAATCCTACCACTCACAATTTTAAAGATGGAAGTGTTATTGCTCCTAGCCTTCCACAAACTACAAGGTTGACACCACAACAATTGGAAGAAAAAGGAGAAAACAACCTTTGTTACAATTGTGATAGAAAATACAGTAAAGGACGTCATAAGTGTGCCGAGAAGAAATTATTTTACATTGATTGTGAAGAGGAGGAAGAAAAGGATCAAGAAACGTCGAAAGAAGAGGATATACACCAGGAACCAACCCCAGAAAAATAAGAAATGAATCCGACCATATCTTGTAATTCATTGGAAGGAATTACCACACCTCAAACTCTCAAGATAGAAGGACATATCAAGAAGAAAAATGATAACCTCACTTTCACGCAGAATCAAGTGAAACAATAGGCAGATCAACATCACATGGAAAGAAGTTTTGATATAGGCGATTGGGTATTTTTATGAATACAACCATACAAACAAATGTCCCTCAAGCAAGCTAAGAAGGATAATAAATTATCACCAAAGTACTATGGTCCTTACAAGGTGCTGCAAAACATTGGTACTATGACATACAAACTGGAGCTTCCTGTATCTTCCCGAGTGCCCCCCATTTTCCATGTTTCATGCTTAAAGAAGGTTATAGGCGACAATCTCCTAGTTCAAACAATATTTCCAGAAATGGAAAAGGAAGGAAAAATCATATTGGAATTGGAAGCAGTCACAAAAACAAGAAATTGACAGCTACGAAATCGATCAATTTTAGAATATCTCATCAAGTGGAAGACCTTACCTGTTGAATATCCCACATGGGAGGATGAGAATGTTATACAGAAGCATCCAAAACTACTCAAGCATTGAGGACAACAGTTTTTGAAGGAGAGGGGCATGTTACGTCCCTATACTATTAGGCCAACACTTGCACCAAGGAAAGTGGCTCACTAGGGACCAAGTTCTGTAGAAGTTTCCCCATATAATGGAGGCATTCAATGCAATGGGGATCATTGCTTCCTAAAGGGGAGGACTGATTTAGGTGGATATTGGTAGATGCCCGCCTAATCCACTTGGACCCCCACCATTGTTTCTTTCAATTTTTCAGTTTCCTTAATTGTAGCACACTTTACTATTTTGACAGTTTTTCGGGTCCTAAACTTTCAAAGACATTTTGAGGCCCTAAACAATTTTTTTTTTGGAAAAAGGAAAAATTTGAGTCTTTGAATCACATTTATAGTCGAAATTTGTAGTCCTCATATAGATATTTCTAATGAGGCATTGTGTGCGTCAAATGAAGATTGTATGTCAAAGTTATGACCCCGAGAATTTGATGTACCAATTTACCCAAATAGAGCCCACAATTTTGGTGCTTCATCTCCTAGGGTTAGGTTTTTGGATGTTTATGGTTTTCCATTTTTCCTGAATATTAAATATGCCTTTGAGTCTCATTGTAAGACATCTCAGAGGCATTTAGTTGTCACATCTCTTTTTAGAGATAAGCTACCATCGTTCGAGCTATTTTATTTCCATTTCGTATGTAAGCATATTTCAATTCTTTGATATTAATGAAATGAAGTGTTTTTTCTTATGCAACTATGTAGTTATGGTTATAATTGTATTCTGTTGTGTTCTTGTCTAATTTCAGATCAAAGTACCAAATGGATTAATATTATATGGTATACAAAAGTTATTCTTAACTCAACTGCCACATACTTACTCATTATTTATAGTACTGTAATATACAACACACCTGTATTCCTATGTCACCTGTCCTAATTGACAAATTTAGAGTTACACACACACACACACATTCATTTTTAACAATAAATGCATCATTCTTACTCACAGAGTTAACTCATACCTTACCCTTGATTTTAATTAAAAAAAGTCTAGGTACTTATTTGTAGCAGCTAGAACTTGTCTAGAATAATCGGTTAGGAAAAGATCACACCTCCCTTCCAATGAGAATGAATATTATGTCTAGTTCTCCCACTGAGCTCATAACCTTCCAAAGCAGTATTTTGACAGTGCCAGTTCATAGGGATCAAGATCTAGCCCAACCTAGAATACAAACTTCGGTCTATTATCAGAGTTTCCACTGGCTCAAGTCTAGCTCAAGAATACTCCTTAGGCATTGTCCCACCTTACAACATCCTGTCCATGTAATTCACTCTCTCCCCTATCTCTCTTTCATGCTAAAAGAACCCCCTTGTCTTTTGCCACGATATCTTTATTGTTCCAGGATAGATGAGAGGGTGGTAATTGTCATATCAGTTTAGAGGTTTTAAATTCATTTAGGGTCTTTTCCCATAAATTTTCAAGACTTACCTCAATTCCTATTAATAAAAAAACAAAACTAACAATTAATATTTATCATTCATTCAAAATTCACTGTGGCTTTTTCTCTAAGTCATACTTACTGTAGTCATTAAAATAGATAACTGACAATAAATTTAAATACTTACAACACTCGGGTGTTACATCTATATTGCCTTTGTATATGCAAATGAAATTTTAATCAATAAATAATTTATTCTTTAAAAATAAATAAATAAAGTGTATATAATTATTTAGTAGTCACTTAAAGAAGTGGATATTAAAAATTGATTAATTTATTACAGTCTTTTAGTTAATTTAAGTATTTTGTATGAAATATACTAGATAGTATAAGTGTAATCTAACTAATAGAAATTGAGTATTTTGTATAAAAAATAATATATAGTACAAGTGTAATCTAACTAATATAAATGATTATTTTTTGGTAATTTTTTTTTCCTCGTTAATTTTGCCCAAAAAATATGATCGAAAATTTTACGAATCATAAATTATATTGTTTAATCTACAAAGTTCCACGGATATATACTTAGAAACCACCCTAGAGAAAATGGACCATAAAATCACATTAATTCAACACCATTTTAGTCTATCTCTTCATAAATTTGAAAATATATACAAAATATGTCTTATTAATTAGTAACCACTAGTAACTACTTAAAAGTAATTGGACTTAAAAATTTATATATTTATCACAATTTACTAGTATATTTCATTAATTAGAAATTACTTAAAAATAAATGAAAAATCAAAACTTATTAATTCATAGTGGTTTTTTGTATCCTCCAAAAAAATTCAAAAAAATCCACTAAGTATATTCCCATTAGTTCATCATTCCATTATGGTTTTGAGTTATATATTGTTTCTGTGAAAAAATAATTAATTTATCTCATTACCTAGTAACTATATATAAAAAAATATATAAATAAAATGGAATTTTAAAGTTCATTAATTCATTGATACCATTCCCATTATTTAATAACCACATACAACAAATACCTATAAATCTATCTTATTTATCCGTATAAATAAATTTAATACCTTGAAATTTTTTTAGACATATAAATTGTATACACTATATAACATGAACAACAAACGGCGGAAAAGCTCCTGCATGCAAAGTGTTGCAAGCGTGTTGCCATTAATATTAAAAGGCCATTGTCCCTTGACAGTGGATGGTCAACACCGATTCAGATTTGGGATCAGTGGAGGGGATAGTGAGTGAGACTGCTATATCTTTGTTAGTGGTGATGAAGATATGAACAACACCAACATATCCACGCACATGTGGAATGCTTGCTTAAAAATTCAATCCATTCAAAAAGGTTTTTATTAGTTTTCCCCCTGTTAATTTGAGTGGGTAGAAAAGGGCCAATTCATAGTGTGCTGGTGACTTTTGATTTTTGTAAGGTGATAAGAAAAATGTAATATTTAAGTTTTGATTTTTGTAGGGTAAGGAGTTGGGTTTTTTTAATAAAAAAAGAGATGCGTTGATAAGGATATTTATATTTTAAATTGATATTTATACATAAATAAATTGGAAATTGTTTAATAATAATTTACAAGTATATATTTTGATATTAAAATTAAGGATAAAATGTTAGAATGTTACTCTTTTAAGTTCATATTTAAGAATTGCTTAATGATATTAATATCTTTGTTTAAAAACACATTCAAGGTATAAAATATGAATAGTTGATAATTGCTTAATGATATTAATATCTTTGTTTAAAAACATATTCAAGGTATAAAATATGAATAGTTGATAATTAAAGTTAATTGTATGTGTAAAGTTACATGAACTAGGCCAATTATCATTGAAGAAGGTGATAGAAGAGTTTGAGATGACTATAGATTATTGATAAATTTAATGATTCTATTATTGATGAAAAATCTATTTAGAATTGAATTTTCAAGATCTTGTAATTATAATGTATTTATGAAATCATTACAGGCTATGCTGCAAGATTAAATTGTTTAAATTGAATTAAGATTTAAAAATAAAAATTCTTGACAAAAGTAGAATATAACTTTTAATAGTAAAGTGAAACTATTTTTATTTTTATTAAAAAAAATAAAAATACAAAATCTACTCAATTTCTATTTCTTTTAAAAAGTAGAAAACCATATTTCAATATTTCCTAATATTAAAATTTGATATATTATTTAAAAAAATTGAAAGTAAATATGTTTAGCTTATTTATTGTCAAATTTATATGAAGACATTGACATAAAAGAGAGAACACTAAAGATAAATTTAACATGGCATATTAATTTATAATATTTGAGTAGAGTATTAAGTCTCACTTTTTCAATTTCCAATTGTTAAGTATACTCTTGGGAAAAAGTGGTAACCAATTAACTTAATAACAAATTTATATGTTAAAATTGTTTCTCTAATGAAAGTGATTGAATTTTAAACTTAATTTTTTCTTAGAATTATATTTAACATTTTCCTTTAATACTTTCTTTTTTAATTAATAATTAATGTAAAAATAAACAAATGTCAAACACTAACACTAAGTTAACCTATAATAATGATGAAATTGTGCAAAATATAAGTACCTTTGTGAGTGAGTATATAAATATTGATAATATAAAAGATTAAAACAAATAATTTGAACTTATTATTAAGTGTATTATAGATATTTTGTTATATATTTAAAGACTTTATTAAATTAAATTTTATTTTTTAATTATCTTTATATCTAATAGTATGGATACCTATTTTTTATTCACGAGTTTAAATATCATTTTAAATTGTTAAATTTAATGTTTTAATTTTATTTATTATTATTATTTATTTTTTTAATTTGATGTATGTATATTTTTTTCAAGAGGTTTTAAAGTTAAGTTAATATTAGAAAGAAGTAATATTATTATATATTTCTTTATTTTTAATATTAGTAAATAGTTTTCAAAGATCAAATGCCGCTATTATACCAATCTTGAAGGATTTACATAGATCAATCTTGAAGGTTGCTATACTAAGATTTTTTGTTTTGATTGAGAGGAAGGCCTCTTGCCGTAGCGAGAATGAATCATAAACTTGACGATTTTGCAAGAAACGAAGTTGCTCTCTTGAGATAATCTCACTAGGCATGATATTTAGATGAGTGGAAATGATTTTAATGATTAGTTTATAGATCACATTACAACAATACCATAGACATAAATTATTGTTGGTTTCAACTTTTTCGACCTTTGGAATAAGAGCGATGAATGTAGAATTTAAAGATCTGAGAAATGTTTTGGAAGTTGGAGACTTTTTAACAACTTCAAGGAGCTCTTCCTTAATGAGGTCATAAAATTTGGTGCAAAACCCAACCCTCATCTCATCCACGCTGGGACATTTCCTCTTTTTCATGCACGTGAGAGCTGTTACCATTCGCCCCCTCTGGGACTTCAATAAATAATGACTCATTCATATCCTCCATGATGCAAAGAGGAAAAAGAGATAATGCTTCTAGAATCTTGCGAATTGGGCAACCTTCAAGCTGGGACAAAGGTATTTGAAATGGTGAATGTTTAGTCTCTCGATATGTTGGAAAGAAGAGATAGCGGGACCGTTTTAGTCATTGATGGACCAAATGGTGTTCAAATTTTTCCTCATATTACCAAAACTGTGAAAATGTTTGGTGTTTTTATTGTCTTCATGAATCCAGATGGCACAAATACAAAGACACTATGTATCTTCCTCCTTGGATAAAGTTTCCCTCTTTTTACATTCTAGATTGCAAAGATTTTCAGAAATATTAGCTCAGAAAGATCTTGTGAAATTTGATGAATAGATTTCATGGATTTTATATTAAATATACTTTAATTCTACCTTAGACTTAGCATTATAATCCTTATCGCATTTCCTCGAAATATTTTTATAATTTTTTAGATTTTACAATGTTTCCCTTTCAATGATAGAGATTGGACTCAAAGAGTTTCAGATATACAAGAAGAAACAAAAGACTAATCCTACACCAATGTTTCTATACTAGGATGATGAGCAATCCACCATAACCCTAATTAATGTAAAAATAAACAAATGTCAAACACTATCTTTCTAACATAAAATATAAACTAAGTTAACGTATAATAATGATGAAACTGTGCAAAATATAAGTAGCTTTGTGAGTGAGTATATAAATATGGATAATATAAAAGATTAAAACAAATAATTTGAACTTATTATTAAGTGTATTATAGATATTTTGTTTATATTTAAAAAACTATTTAAATTTAAATTTTTTATTTTTTAAAATGTTTATATCTAATAGTATGGATACTATTCTTTATTTCTACGAAGTTTAAATTATATTATAATTTTAAATTGTTAAAATTAATATTGACTTTTATTATTATTTAAATAATGTATGTATATTTATTTCAAGAGTTTGAAGTGTAAGTTATATTAGTGAAGTAATATTATTATTATTATTATGTTACTTTATTTTAATATTAGTAAATAGTTTTCAAAGATCAAATGCCGCTATTATACCAATCTTGAAGGATTTACATAGATCAATATTGAAGGTTTCTATACTAAGATTTTTTGTTTTGATTGAGAGGAAGGCCTCTTGCCGTAGTGAGAATGAATCATAAACTTGACGATTTTGCAAGAAACCAAGTTGCTCTCTTGAGATAATCTCACTAAGCATGATATTTAGATGAGTGGAAATGATTTTAATGATTAGTTTATAGATCACATTACAACAATACCAGAGACATAAATTAAAGTTGGTTTCAACTTTTTTGACCTTTGGAATAAGAGCGATGAATGTAGAATTTAAAGATCTGAGAAATTTTTTGGAGGTTGGAGACTTTTTAACAACTTCAAGGATCTCTTCCTTAATGAGGTCATAAAATCTGGTGCAAAACCCAACCCTCATCTCATCCACGCTCGGACATTTCCTCTTTTTCATGCATGTGAGAGTTGTTACCATTCCCCCCCTTTGGGACTTCAATATATAATGACTCATTCATATCCTCCATGATGGAAAGAGGAAAAAGAGACAATGCTTCTAGAATCTCGCGAATTGGGCAACCTTCAAGCTAGGACAAAGGTATTTGAAATGGTGAATGTTTAGTCTCTCGATATCTTGGAAAGAAGAGATAGCGGAACCATTTTAGTCATTGATGGACCAAATCGTGCTCAAATTTTCCTCATGTTAGCAAAATTGTGAAAATGTTTGGTGTTTTTATTGCCTTCATGAATCCAAATGGCACAAATACGAAGACACTATGTATCTTCCTCCTTGGATAAAGTTTCCCTCTTTTTACATTCTAGATTACAAAGACTTTCAGAAATATCAGCTTGGAAAGATCTTGCGAAATTTGACGAATAAATCTCATGGAATTTATATTAAATATACTTTAATTCTACCTTAGACTTAGCATTATAATCCTTATTGCATTTCCTCAAAATATTTTTATAATTTTTTTAGATTTTACAATGTTTCCCTTCAGTGATAGAGATTGGAGTCAAAGAGTTTCAGATATACAAGAAGAAACAAAAGACTAATCCTACACCAATTTTTTTGTACAAGGATGATGAGCAGTCCACCATAGCCCTAAAAGGCCCTCATGCTTCTACAAGGAAAGAAGATATCCTCACAGGATCTCCATCTTCCTCAGCTTCCCAAGATCCCCCAGATAAAACTCAAACAATAGACAGGGTTCACAACCAGGCTTAACCAAACATTTTTGTCAAATTCAAAAAAATCAATGAAGAAAAATGAACTGCTCAAAGCCACCACGTACTCCCATTTCTGGAAGAAGACAACATCTTCACAACATAGGCTTCTTTCATCCTTTGACACAGAAAAGGGTAAAATGCAAATTTCATTCCTTCAAGTGCAAGTCCCATTTCCAAAAACTCCAACTGATTACAAGGAGGCTATTTATTCCTTTGATGCCCAAGAGATTCACCCCATTGACCAAATGGACATGCATAAACAAACTGGTGAAATTGTTATACTCTAATCTGACCAATACTGCCATGACAACATCCAAACTACAGGCCTCAGTCAGCAACATTTAATCTTAGTTAAAACTTGAAAGGATCTCATCTCTTGCTAAAGATACAAAGATAAAATGATTAGAAGACCTTGTAATCAAACTAGGGTATGATCCCAACGATGTGAAAGTAGTAGAAGAGATTTTAAAAAGGAAGAATGTTGATATTTCAACACTCAAGAAGTAGCGTAAGCTTCCCTCTATAGAAGACCCACAAGGTAAGGAAGTTGAGGATTTTGAGAAAGAAAAAGAGGACATGTTCAAAATTATAATTGAACAAAATGGTCAAATTAAGGACATTGAGGTTGATATGGAAAGACTGCTAAAAGAAAAGGCGAAGTCTTCACAACTAGAAATAGTTCCACTGACAACAGTCCCTATTTAAGTTGCAACCACAACATGAGCATCTACATCGTCAAAAACATATGCACATACCACAGATTCCTCAAATGATCTAGTTAAAGCTATGGAAGACTTGTTCATCAGAGGGAAGGAAATTGTAAAATTAAAGGCCCAAATTAAAACCTTACACGGGTATAAATTGAAAATAGATCATTCATATATAGCATAGCTACATAAATCTCACAGGATAACCCAAAGGGTTGAGCAGATGCAAAGCAATTCTGTAATGGCTCAAACACTGGCACATGCCAAAGAAAATAAAGGGATTGAAATCAATGAGGCCATCACAAAAATATGGCCTTCAATTGAAATAAATTTTTTCCCTTGGAAAAACCGTATTTTTCATTAAGATAGGAAAATTACATGTTGTAGATGCTATGAAAATATGAAAAATTTAGTGGCTGTGTGCCAATCCAAAATTTAAGAACCAAAAATATGTGTTCCACGCAGGGAGAAAGTCTTTAAATAAAGTGATGTATAAATAAACTTCAAAATTTGTTACTCTATGCAGAGAGTACCCCTGAGAACATGTGCTGATTATGTATAAGCATAGTAAATATAAATAGAAATAAACGGTCAATTATCAAATGAATACAGGCTCCTATTGAGCCTGATCTGCCTGGTCCATGTATGGACGGTGGTAGTACTGGAACTGTTCTCCTCCACTCTGCTCCTAGATCATCCAGATGTTGCATGGCCTGATCGCTGCTGTTTTGGAAAGTTTGTCAGCGAGTGCGTTTCGTTCCCTATAGATGTGGTGACAAGAAAAATTGTCAAAGTATGTGATGTATCTATGCACCTCATCCAATACATGTCGTAATGTGAATGCATGACATGTTGATTTTTTATTAATCCAGTTGTAGAAAATTTTCGAGTCACCGAAAACTTGTAGATTATGATAGTTCTTTTCAATTGCAAATCGTATGAGGTATTTGGCAGTGATGAGTTTAGCAAAGTTGTTTGTGCCATTTCCAAGTCCCATTTGAATATGATAGAAATGTGAATCTGAAATATATAGAGCAGCCCCACCTCCACATCCTGTTTCTTGTGCAGATCCATCAAAATATGCCCATGTTTGTAAGTGATCAGTGGACTCGGGGATGATAGTTTTGGGTCGAGAGGTGGCCACGTCCTCGGGTAGTGAACTATAGTCGGCTATTATTATGGCTATGATGGATGGCCAGTGGGGGCCGGTGTCCTGAAAGATGGTGCGGTTCCTAGCTATCCAAATTTCCCAGCTAATGATTAGGGGGAGGTTCCTGGCTTTGGGTGATGATACAAATGACGACCAATTTTCCCATACCTCCTTGGTGGTCTGACCCCTCCAATTGATGGATGAGAGTGTGTGAAATAGAATGGAGTTCCAAAGATCAATTGTGATGGGACAAGAGAGGAAGAGGTGATCCAAAGATTTAGTGCTATCCTTATAGAGGCAGCACCAGTAAGGTCCATATTGCGCTCTTCTGTTCAAGTTGTCTCCTGTCGGCACCTTATTCTTCAGTATGGACCACATGAGTAATCTTGTTTGGGGAGGGGGGGGTGCTTTGAGCTTCCAAATTCCTTTCCACCATGTATCTATGTGCTGAGGCTTGTGTGGATTGGCCAGTTGTAGATACCCCTCTTTTGGGGAGTACCGACCATTTTTGGCGATGGCCCATGTAATCTCATCCTCCCCTTCTCTTATTCAAATGTGATATTCAGTGAGAGCTGTAGTGTAAGTGCTCCAAGCTTGGTGCCATTGTAAAGGAAGGAGCAAGCTATGGGCTGAATTCCAACTTGGTGCAGGAAGGTTGATCTCTCCTAGTCCGCAATGTGTGCTATGTCTGTAATTCCATTCTCATTAAGGTTCTAGAGTAAGCCTTTAGGTAGCTGGTGTGCATTCCCACATCCTATCCAAGGGTCACGACTTATTCAGACGGACGTCCCATCAGATATTCTCCAAGTTAGGCTGTCCCGAATAAGAGACATTGAGTTCAAAACCGCTTTCCATATATTTGAGATCCCAACTTTATTCCATCTTGTTGTCTCAGCCAGTCCAGTGACCTTAGCGGTGCAATGTATTTAGCGACTGCAATTTTGGTCCAGAGACTGTTAGTGGTGATTAATTGCCACCCTAGCTTGGCCTCCAGTGCTGAGGAGAAATCCCCAATTTATTTATACCCTAGCCACCCCATTTCTTAACAATAGATAGAAGATCCCATCTTGCCCATGCATATATCCTTCCTGTTTGTTTTCCTTTCCACAGGAATTTGTAGCAGAGGTTTTGTATTCAGTTGAGAATGCCTCTTGGGATCCATGCGAGGGACATCCAATAAACAGGGGTGGCCTCTAGAACCAATTTGACGAGCACCAATCTTCCGGCTCTGGAGAGATGCTTATGATACCATATATTGAGTCTTTTATCAAGCTTGGAGATCAACCATATCCAGTCCACAATTTTATATTTGAGCAATTTCAGCCTGTATCCCAGATACCAGAGGCCTCCATCTATCTAGGTCAGGGTGAAAAGGAACCTTTGTATAGCAAAGTGTATCTCGTGGGGGGAGCATTCTGATACAGTTATGGTGGACTTAGAGTTATTAATGATCATGCCTATAGTAGTTTTGAAAAGATTGATGGTGTGGTGGATGGTGGTGAGGTCTCCTATCCCTCCATTTAGGAACATTAGTACATCGTCCACGAAAAGGAGGTGTGTTATTGTGCATCCATCCGATATCCTGATTCTCGAGAGTCTACCATTATGGTGCATGTCCTTGATCAGTCTACTTAGTCCTTTCATGACTAAGAGAAAAAGTAGAGGAGATAATGGGCACCCCTGTCTGAGACCTCTTTCAGAGCCAAAGAAGGGAGATGCAACCCCAATTATCAGTACACTTAAGGGTATATTGGTAATGCAACACATGATCCATTTAATAAGTCCCATAGGAAATCCTAAGTGGTTAAGAAGCATTTTGAGATAAAGCCAGCTTACCCTGTCGAAGGCTTTTGAGAGATCAACTTTAAGGATCATACCTTTGATATTCTTAGTCTGAATGGAGTGCAGTACTTCTTGAGCTATGCCTATGGCCTCATGAATATGATGATATTATAGGAAGGAAAATTGTTCGGATGATGTGTGGTTGGATAGGATGGGGCGGAGGCAGTTTGCAATGACTTTGGATATGATTTTGTATAGGCAATTACACAGGGAGATGGGTCGAAAATCATTGAACGATGATGGATTGTCTGATTTGGGGATGAGGGTAATGAAGTTGGAGTTTATAGCCCCATGCATACATCTATTCATCCTGCATTCCTTGATAAAGTTGAGCAGATCATGTCCGAGGATGTCAAAAAAAGCTAGGTAGAAATCTACTGATGACCCATCTAGACCAGGGCTATTGTCCTTCTTAAACCATTTCAGAGTGACCTCTAGCTCCCCCAAAGTGAAGTCTTTGTTAAGCTCCATATCATCCTCATGTTCAATGAATCGAGAGAACAATTGTGCTACTCTAATGACCTCTGCAAGAGTAGCATTAGGGGGAGCTTGATAGACCTGTTTGAAGTGAGAGGTGGCTAGGGAAGCCAGGTGAGGGAAGGTGTCTGCCTCAGCTCCTTGCTCATTTATTAGTTTCCATATGGTATTAATGACCTTCCTTCCATTAGAAAATTTGTGGAAAATTTTGGAATTATCATCTCCTTCCTTTAGCCAAATAGCTCTGCTTCGCAATCTCCAGGTTTCCTCCCTCTCCTTGAGAATGTTTCCTCTTTTGACTGTTAATTCAATGAGCTTGTCCCTGAGATCATTTGAAGGGAAGGTGCCCCCACTGTTGTCCTCTATATTAGCTATCTCCAGTTCGATCTCATTTAATAGATGCTCTTCAACACACCATTTATTGTGAGCCCATATCTTGGATAGCTTCTTCAATTCCTTCAGGTTGGCCACAAACCCTTCAATGATGTTCCCTCTGCTCGCCAGTGGGTGGGCCTTCCAAAATTCTGTGACGAGGTGGATGTAAGAGTTATCTTTCAACCATTTAGAGTTGAATTTGAAAGGTGCTCAAGGTTTTCTAATATTGCCCCGGATATCAAGATAAATTGGCAGATGGTTTGAGAGTTCGTCGGATCCCACCATTGGCGATAGGTGAAACCCTACTCTAGGAATTGTTCGTTGATGAGGAATCGATCCAGTCTCCTAGCAAGGCTGTCCTCCCCACTTCTTTTGTTCCTCCAGGTTGGGGCTAGTTTTGCAGATGGGATATCAATGAGATTGTGCAAATCAAGGAGCTGCTCAAAGAAAACATCTAAGGGGTCAGCTTGAGCATGGTGACCCCAAGACTCTGAGTGGCCTAGGGAGAAATTAAGGTCTCCTCCTAGAATGATATTATCAGATTGAAATATGCTGGCTACCAAAATCCTATCCCAAAAATTCTCTTGATGATGGTAGGGCCCATATATGTTTATCATTCTAATCTCAATTTCCAGCTCTGTAGATTATATGTCCACCCCGATGAACCGTATAACCCCCCATGTGCCTATTAGATTTATTGAGCGGGGGTTATATCCTAGGGCAATGCCCCTAGAGTGGCCATTAACATAAATGGCTTGGAAATTCCATCTTGGGAACATAGATTCCATTAGAGGAGAAATGATATTAGCTGCATCTAATGTTTCCTATAGGAAGACTAGATCAATCGTTTCCTTCTGGAGAAACCTCCTCAATGCTAGTTTTTGCTTGGGACTAGAAATCCCTTTATAATTGAAGGAGAGAACCTTCATGTGGGAGATTCCTGTAGAGGGATCTATGCTCTAAAGACCCGATCGAGTGAAAGCTATTTTCCAGAGGCCACCTCCATACCTTCCTTCTGTTTAGCTTTTGAGAGGGAGGAAGGTCTACCTTGGGGGAGCTTCGAAGTGGAGGAGGGAGGGATAAGTCCAATGCAAATAGCATCTGACATTGGTGATCGAGTTCAAATCTAGGGTTTGATTCCTTTGATGTCTCCATTAAGGTTGTGGGGGAAATCTGAGAAGGAACAGGTACATGAGAATTTAGGGGGCAGATCGGGTGGCTTAGACAGGCGTGAGGCTTTTCCGGGTCTTGCCTAGATCCCTTCGAGTTATCCTTATGTGCAGATGAATAATTGATAGATGCAGAGCAAGGGATAGGATTGGACATATCAGAAGATAGCACGACTCCAGCGACTGCCTTAGACCTGGTCAGCGAAGGTGAAGGTGGCTGAAGAGGTGCTTTCCTGCGCTTCTTCAAAGTCATTGAGGCAAGTCTGGATCCATCTGCACCAGTGTCCATCTGGTCGGCCCCATCTAAGTGTTCTTCCTGTGGCTGAGCTCCCCTAGCTAATGAGGTCTTCCCTTTGCTGCCCATCTTTGATTTCGCGAGCAGAGGGTAGTACTTATCGAGGTGTCCAACCTTGTGGCAGCACCTGCAGCGAAAGGGGACCCCCTCATAGTCTAGAATATGGATTCGGATATAGTTCCTCCAATGAAGAGTGAAGTTTTCTTGTAACCCTCCTCTAATTTCCAGGTGAACCAGTAGCCATGCATATGCCATGACCCCCATAGAGAGATAGGATCTGTTGTAGTCTAGTTATGTACCCAAAGAATTTCCGATTCTTCTTAAAATATCTTCGGTCCAGAAATGGAGAGGCAGACTAGGGAGATGTACCCATATTGGCCCTGCCCCAAGTTGTTCTCTGTCTAGATCAAATAGTGGACTCCATCTCCTTAACATAAACGGGGCCTGTTCGATGTGCCAGAAGGAGGATAGGACCCATTTGGTGTGTTCTGCTCACGAGGCGAACCAACCACAAACAAATGTTTGAACAATAGGCAAATCAGCTAGGTTATGGCCCAAAATTTCTGCAACCCACTACTTAAGTCTCGCCACGGTGTAGTTTTTGCCCCTGACCCTACCTACCAAGACCATCGTTGCCACATCCATGGTGTCTTGCCACTGAAAGTCTTCTTCCAAATTGATGACTACTTCCTGTGCCCTAGGTTTGACACACCTTTGCCTCTTCTAGGGAGCAGGCTCCACGTCCTTAATCCCCTCAAGGGTTTCTTCAAGATTAGGGTTGGGAGAGTTAGGGTTAGGGTTAGGGTTTGGAGATAACGAAGCTGGGCCAAGGAAAGTGTCCAGGAGGGGAGGGACGTTTGTATAGCTACTAGAGGGCTGTGCAGACTCCAACGGTGGGGAAGAGTGAGTAGAATAGGGAGGGGCTTCTCCGAGCAGAGACTGAGATGGGAAATGAGAGGCCACTGAAGGTTAGAGGGAGGATATGCTGGATGACCTAGACGCCTGTTTTGAGCCAGCAAGTCTGGAGGAAAAATGATGTGGGTTTGGCATCAGAGGGGGCACAACTAATGCTAGCTAGGTAACATGTAGTTCCGAGAGGTCGATAACATCACTGGCCTGTCTCATGAGCGACGGAAGCAGAGCGATAAATTTTGTGAGTTCCCCGTTGAAAAGGAAGTATGCCTCGGAACTAGTCTACCTGTCAAAAATGGAGATTTCCTCGAGGGGGTCCTCAGAATAATCTATAAGGTCAATCTCCATTGATGCCCCGGGGTTACGCCAGCTGCTGCCGACTTTTGGAGTAACTGACTCAAGCAGGGACCAAACCCTACAACGCGAAACCAAAAACAATAGTTTAGTCACCATTGCACAAGGTAAGCAGGGACACAAAGGAACGGGGGTCGCTGACTAGTTACGGTCTAAGAGCTACAGGGGAATGAACCTAAACTTCTGCATGGTACCAGGTGTACTACAGAGGGCCTACTCTGTGTCAGGGTGTGGTCACACCAGCTTTGTCATCGCCATCCTTCTCATCTCTTGAAAATTTCTATGCTTCCCCTCTGATGTGAATTATATCACCTTAAATTGAAATAATATTTGAATAGGAGGACTTTTTCTTTCCAAGGAAAAAGGCATAATTTTATTAATATAGAAAAATAAAATTACATGTTGTACTCACGTGTAACCAAACATCATCAAGCCGATGGCCAATGGTAAGCATAAGCATCAAAAATAAAAACGAACTAATATAAAATGGGCGAAAAAACTATGTTTTCCTCCCTTTTTTCTTCTCAACCTTGCGCTAACCCCCCTGCGGCTGAGTAGTAGTGACCAAAGTGAGCTGAGACTCGTCAGGTCTAAGGATGTCTTTATCTGAGTCTGAATTGTCTGAAGAGTGTATCCACTTGTACCTGCTTGGTTCCATTGATTCTGACATAACTATTGGTTGTGATTCCATGGGTTCTTGTTCCCCCTAGGAATCTTGTGCCTGGTTGTCTTGAGTTTCCCTGGGTGCCTAAGCGAACTCCTATTTTTTTGGTGCTTGTGATGTCTGGTTGTTCCTAGGAAATGGGAGATCCACCTCAGCTTTGTCTTCCTCCATTTCCTATTGGGTTGGAAAGAAGTTTCATCCTTTTGGTTGCTTCCCATTTTCTTCCTTCTAACGTTGTTTTTTTGGCTTCCGGGAATATATTTTGAAGATGCCTTTGTTTGTCTGTAGATTCTACATCTGAAAGCTATGTTTTCATAGTCTAGGGTCTGAGTCCAGTTCATCTGCTTGTGGATTAGATGAATACAGTCTGACAAACCTTTGCTGAGGTCCACATCCACACAAATCTGGGCATATGTGGATCCTTTCATCCAATCTTCGGGAATCCATTTTGAGATATTTCCTAATGTTGTTCCCGATACTAGAGAGAATGCGTTCATTCCAGAAATGAAGAGGGAGATTGTGCAGGAGAATCCACACCGGTATTCTGGAGTTGACCACGACGTTTGCATCGAAATATGGGAACCATGGATTGATGAAAAGACTTGTTGATCCCTAAAACCATGGTCCCTCCTACAGAATATAGTCTTTGGCAGCAAGAGAAGGGAGTTTTACAATAAATAAACCCTTTGAGCAAAGATGTATTTCACAATCGAGGGACCAAATACTCAAAATCCAATGAAACAATTCCTCTGGTTTTGGTCAGAAACAATTAAATTGACAAATAATGGCTTGTGTATCAAAAGAGGCGCAACTCACATCCGCTTTAGTATCATTTATATTTAGTTCCTGGGTTGAGTTCATTAGCTCGACTATGTATGGGCTAGAGGCTGAACCTTCCTGTTGTTTTTTTTTTATGTCGCTGTTCTTTTCCCCTACAGAATATTTTTAAACGAGGGGCCTTCATTCATTTGGTTCTTATTGTCTTATGAGTATTTCAATTTATTGCTTCCAGAACCCTTTCCTTCCATAGAAGGATGTTTGACAGTCCTTGCCCTCCCCCTTAATCTTAGGTTGAGGGTAATGGTGGATGCCGATTGAATATCGTAATTATGTAGTCGCCTATAATCTTGTAAAGCTTTGCCTCCATAAATCAAATTTTGCATGTTTACTGGATATCCTACTTTCTGCATAATGGTTTGTTTCAGGAAAATAACACTCTTTGCTACGCTAACCTAGATCGATAGGGAAAGCCCTTCTAGATATTTTATATAAATTTGAAAACGGGAAGGGTTTACCCAGAACAAGGAGCCAACTTCCCTCATAATGCTTCCAGTCCGCATATCAGGGGTAAGATCACGAGCCACCAAGGACCAAACAGAATGGAGCATTTTGGGCTAGACAGAGCGGATGTATGCCGTAAAAAAACCTGAGCTATAACCCCATCTACCCAGCTCATCGAATGGGTCAATTGCTTCATGGGAGACCTTGGCCAGTGCATCGAAGGGCATAGATTTAGAATGACTGCAACCATAGATTTCTCGAATGCAAAAGCCACCTAGAGGATGTTATAAAACTAGTTCACAAAAAGATAGAAAATATAGATCAACACCTTAGAAATAAGCCTCTTCGAGGGGGAAACCTCCTTTACATTACACAAATGAACAATTCTTGGATGATTCAAATGAAAAAACCTCCTTTATATATATAGGATTCTAAGGGGTCACAATATAACGAAGTCGACCTAACAATAATAACATAAAGGCACAAAAATAACAATAGAGGGATTTTATGGGGCACGATAATAAAAATATGGGGACAATAGGGGCACAATAATAATAATAAGGGATACAACGACAATAGGAATGGGGGAATCACTAGTATTATAAGGATCTAACATGCCCCTCTCCTTCAAAAAAGTGTTGTCCTCAATGCTTGAGTAGTTCTAGATGCTTTTGTATAAAATTCTCATCCTCCCATGTGGAGTCTTCAACGAGTAAGTTCTTCCACTTGATGAGATACTATGAAATTGATCAATTTCATAACTGTCGCGTTCTTGTTTCTTTCACTGTTTCAGGTTCCAATATGATTTTTCCTTCCTCATCAATTTCTGGCAATATTGTTTGAACTGGAAGCTTGTCACCTATAACCTTCTTTAAGCATGAAACATGGAAAATTAGGTGCACTCGGGAAGCTCCAGGAAGCTCCAATTTGTATTCCATAGTACCTATCTTTTGCAACACCTTGTACAGACCATAATACTTTGGTGATAATTTATTATTCTTCTTAGCTTGCTTGAGGGAAATTTGTTTATATGGTTGTAGCTGTAGGAATATCCAATCACCTACATCAAAACTTCTTTCGCTGCTATGTTGATCTACCTGCTGTTTCATACTATTCTATGCCAAGGTGAGGTTATCCTTTAAGGGTTAGAGAACTTGTTGCTGATGCTCGATGTGATCTTCCACTGCTTGAACCTTAGAATTTTCTCTTAAATATGATGTGATGGATGATGGATGATATCCATAAAGTGCCATAAATTTGGTCATTTTTGTTGCAGTATGGAAGGAAGTGTTATACCACCATTTAGCCAGAGGTAACCATTTGACCCATTGTGCCTATTTATTAGATACAAAGCAACGCAGGTATCCTTCCAAACATTTGTTTACTATCTCAGTTTGCCCATCAAATTGAGGATGATAAGATGAGCTATGAACTAACTGAGTACCAAGATAAGAAAATAATTCTGTCCAAAAATTTCCAGTGAAAATGGGATCTCTGTCACTTACAATAGTCTTTGGGTTTCCATGTAGCTTTTGAATTGTTTCCATAAATGCAGTAGAATCTATACTTGCTTTAAATGGATGAGATAATGCACAAAAGTCTGCATACTTGGTAAGTCTGTCAACTACCACCAAGATAACGCTCTTTCCTTCAGACTTGGGTAAACCTGTGATAAAATCCATTGAAACCTCCTACCAATGTTGGCTTGGAATGGATAAAGGTTGTAATAGTCCTGGGGTCTTAATTGTTTCAACTTTATTTTGTTGGCAAACCAAACATTCCACCACAAACTTTTGAATATCTGATTTAAGTC
>APFE030915812.1:152935-165196 GCA_000404065.3 Pinus taeda
TAATGTGCTATCATTTCATCCATAAAAATAGCCCAAGTGACAATTTGTTTACGAGAGCAAAGCCATCAATACCATACAAACTGATTTGGTTCCAAATATAAAGTTGCAATGCATACCTTTTGTGTGTTTTGCACATTATGGAGATCGAAAAATGCTCCATCTATAGTATCCATGTTCCAGGATCCTTTCCATCAAACTTCCTCATATCGATCTTTGGAACATGGCAGTTCTTCGATCCAATGTTAGAGTCTATTAAATCATGATTAACATTTATTTTGTTCTCATCATGAGTTCCCTTTCCTACCTTTTCTCCATTAGTAAGCATTTCTTGTAGAAACTTTGTCAAATCAGTCTTCAAATTTGTTTGCAAATCTTCCATGCCTTTATTTAAATCATCCATCTTAGCTTCCACACCATTGACCTTAGCTTCCACACTGTTCATCTTAGCTTCCATGCCATCCATCTTAGCTTCCACGTTGTCCATCTTAGCTTCCACATCATTCATCTTAGCTTCTACGCCTTTATTTAAACCATCCTTATTAGCTTCTACGCCTTTCTTTAAACCATCCATCTTAGCTTCTACGCCTTTCTTTAAACCATCCATATTATCTTCTACGCCTTTCTTTAAACCATCCATCTTAGCTTCTACGTCTTTCTTTAAAACATCAATCTTATTTTCTGTTACTTTTTGTGCGAGTGAAATTTGTTGCGCTTGGTTTCGTAATTTTGATATATCATGTTGCATTTCTTCCTCTTCTTCATGAGTAATGCTAGAGCTTTCAGGTTGCTTACTAGGTGTTTCCATTTTATTTCTTTTGGGCATCAATTACCAATAATAATGATTCACTATGCCCTTTGAATTCCTTCAAACTAATTTTTTCAAACCAAGCTTATGCAAAAATTTAAAAAAACTACACACCATTTTTTCACTATGTAGGAGATTTATATTGAATTTGATGTATCTCTGTAATTTTGGATCTCCCAGATCTAAAATTGCTTCCTGTGGTAACCATATGAGTAATATTTCTAACCCCATAAGTCCGATCAAGATTGGATTCTCCAATGAAGAGTTATGCCAAATCTCCCACAATGACCTGAGTATAGACTGGTTGAGTAGAGCAAAATTTTACGACATGCTACAGGTCATTGTTTCAACCTTAGGTTATGAAAATGATATCCAAAACAACTACAGTCTGTCCTGTTTCTGTAACTTCTTACGAAAATTCAATCTGATGCTCAGAGCGAAAGTTATAACTATTTTCCCAAGGTGACCTGTTTGGAATGTAATTCGGGGGTCTGCAAAATCCCTAACTTCCTCAGATTATATCTCCAAAAATATAGCAAGACAGGATCTGAAATTCGAATTCGAGATTTAGAACGATTTATTCTGAAATGGATATATATATATATATATATTATATATATATCTTTATTTATTTATTTATTTATTTTTTTAACTTTAAAAACTCCGTAAAGAAATAGTTATAGTGAAAATTCCACGATGACCCATTTTAGATGAAATTCTGGAGCTTGCAGAAACCCTAACTTCCTCAAATCATATCTTCAAAAATATAGCGAGAAAAAATCTAAAATTCGACCGGAGGTTCAGCATGATTTCTTCTCAAATGGTTTTTTTTTAGCTTCTAAAACGTTGCAGAAAAAAACGTTATAGTGAAAATGCCACGATGACTTGTTTGGAGCAGCGAAACCCTAGAATCCAAAGTTTTGATACCAAATGTTATAAAACTAACTCACAAAAATATATAAAATATAGATCAACACCTTAGAAAAAATCCTCATCGAGGGGGCAACCTCCTTTACATTACACAAATGAGCAATTCTTAGATGATTCAAATGAAAAAACCTCCTTTCTATATATAGGAGTCTAAGGGGTCACAATATAACCAAGCCGACCTAACAATAATAATATAAAGGCACAAAAATAATAATAGAGGGATTCTTTGGGGGCATAATAATAACAATATGCGGACAATAGGGGCATAACAATAACAATAAGGGATACAATGACAATAGTAATGGGGGAATCACTAGTATTGTAGGGACCTAACAGAGGATGTAAGCGTAGTCTTCAGAGAAAGTAGGTAACCAAAACAAGCAGAGTGTCTGACCTGTATCCACTTCCAAATCATAAAAACCATCGAGAACCCTCCGTAAATCCCTTGCAACCTGCCTTGGGCAAACAATAACTGATCTTGACTACCTGGGCAGTCACCGAGCAATATCCATGCTAGGTCTACAACTTGAGCTTGAAGCTACCTGAGGAGTGTAGTCCACAACATCTGCCGGGGAACTGAACCCATCTGGGATAGCGAGCAACGAAGCTTGGCCATCCTGTGGGGGTAGACCATCGAGAGCCCTTGGGGAAAAATGGGAGGTGTAGCCGCAAAGGCCAAACCCAACCATTGTTTCCATGAACCAAGACCTTCATGTTCGCCCTTCGAGCTCTCCAAAGAACTGAATATGGTGGCCACATCCAGAAACTCCTTCTCGCGCAAGAAAAAACCTAGCTCCATACTTCCTCATTTGAATAGGAGGAATTAATACAAATATCAAAGGATTTAATTGAAGAATTCATAAACAACTTGGGAAAGAGGCCAGGGGAAGCTAATACTTTAATTAAAATTCTGAATTTAAAGACCAAGGATGAGTTAGCAGAATTTGAAATTGCAGATAAGACAAAGACTATTTTGGAAGTTAGGAGAGTCCTTACTAAAAGGAGTTTGCTAATACATTTGGAAAACAAGTGCCAACATTTAGAGACTAGCGTCCATAAGTTCCATAAGAAATTCAATGTATTACATTTAAGGGGACTACTAGGACTAAAGGGGAATGGAGACAAGTTAGTTCCACTAATAGATTACCAACAAGAAATGTACTAAACAGTCCGAGACAAATCAAAGTTTTTTACTATCAAAGGAACAATCACAGGAAAAGCTTTCATGGAGTCTTTAGAATTTGATTTGCTTATTAGAGATGAAGTCAAGAATTTATTTTTGGTCAAACCAACCTTCCAGAAATATACTGAGGTAGATGAAACTTATAGAAAGCTGGTTAAAATGGAAATTCCACATGGAGAAAAATGGAAAATCTGTGTCAACTCTTGGAGTAAAAAGAAATTTTATCTTCAGTAACAACACAACACTTTTCCAGGCCCAACCATGAACATTAACCCTCGAATATAGTGCCATTAGATTCAACAGTTTAAAGTTATCTATATTTTTTTTTCTATTTTTACAAACAATTTAGATATTTTGTAAAAGATCTTGAGGTTTTCACTCAAGTTATATTTTGATTGTTTTGTATAATTAATTGATAAATCGAAGTACAAATGTTGGAACTTGGAAGAAGAAAGCATTCTATTGATGTAAAGTTGTTCACTGAGCTAAAAGTTATCATTTCTTTAATACATAAATCTATTCCAGGATGCTTTTGTCAGGGTAACTGACGATGTTTTTCTTTTTGTAAACTTGTTGTATCTCTATTTTCCGTATGTTATTATGATCTATATTGTTTAAAGAAAATGAAAGACCAAATTTGTTTAATTACACTCTTTCTTGGCTTGTAATCAATCTCTATGTTTTCAAACTGAAATTAAATATAGAATTCTTAACTGCTTTATGTTTAATCAAACTTTAATATTTTCCTCTCTATGACTCCATCAAGCCATGAAGATCCAATAACCCACCTACATTTCCTTGTTACATCTATTCTAATATTTTTACATCTCATCACCCTAAGGCCTTTGAATCCATTTTCCCAATGGCCTTTATCTGCAATTTCAACCAACCAATTCAAAAAACCAAACTTTGAACCTTACATCTAACCTAAAATCCTAAAGAAACAAGGCTAAATATGACGCAAAGATCCCTCTCTAAGTTTATAAGGGTTAGCTTCTAAAATTAAAAGTGGTTTTGTGGTCACCTCTGCAATTCCTTTACAACCTAGGAAATTATAGAGTGATAACAATAGGGAACGGACCAAGACATGTCAGAGTTCACAAATATTTTTCATATCCTTCGTATGAAGTTAGCTATAAAGGATTCTGAGTGACATTTGGTACTCAAGTACCCACAACTGTCTACACAAATACATCCATGACAAGATGGAGTTCCTAGACATCTCCTTTCTCTGTGCAACTTATCGATACACTGTTAAGATCGAGTAGAAATTTAAACAGAAGAAGCGAGACTTTGGATATGAAAATATGAAGTAAGGGAAAGGCACAACCAAAATGTAGAAAAAAGGATAAATTTAAGGCGGGGCGACCCAGGATTACCTGTTGAAGCCGCAAGAAAATAACAACACCACGAGGA
This sequence comes from Pinus taeda, assembly GCA_000404065.3. Lineage (NCBI taxonomy): Eukaryota > Viridiplantae > Streptophyta > Pinopsida > Pinales > Pinaceae > Pinus > Pinus taeda. The sequence continues at coordinate 157,270 of APFE030915812.1, forward strand.
CAAAGCAGGACATGGAAAAATGGTGTGATTTCCATAAGAGCCTCACTCACAACACAGGTGACTGTTGGGCCAAGCATTCATTGGTGGCCGATTTGAAGGTTTCCAATTTAGATGCATGTTCTGACTCAGAGTTAGAACTTGACAAGGGGAATGACAAAGGGAAGTAGATTATTGACGTGGAGAAAATGTTGCCACCACCAAGACATAAAAGAATGGAGGGAGCACCTATTCCACTCACATATGTGGGTGAAGGGTTATCTCATGTAGTTCATTATCGATAACGAGAGCCAAAAGAACCTCATTTCAGCAGAGGTCATGAATCAGTTGGGCCTAATAACCACAACACACCTGCAACCTTACACCTTTAGATGGCTTCACAAAGGATGAGATCTTCGTGTCAACCAATAGTGTCGCCTTACCTACAACATCAGGCCCTTCACAGATGGGGTATTGTGTGATGTTGCTCCTCTTGAAGTTTGTAATGTATTATTAGGACAACCATACTTATGGAATCAACATGCCATGTATGAGTTTAGGCCTCGCACTGTTATTATTACTTTGAGTAATAATTTGTAAAGGATACCATAGGTAACACCACCTACCACCCTCTCTTTGATCACTATGAACCAATGCAGTAAGATCGTTTCCTAGACTAGGAATTTTTATTCCTTATGATTCGCCCTTAGGGAAAGAATAATATTGTGGCCACGAATTCCAGATAGGGTTCCTCCACATGGGAGAAATAGATGGATAGGGTCGTGGAGGAGTACATGAAAATTTTCACCTTACTCACAAGGGTACCTCTACACTGTCAGTTCAAGCACTCCATTGAATTGAGCCTGAGCACATCAATATCAAATGCACTGATCTATAGATGCTCTGTTATGGACAATGATGAAACCAAGAGGCAAATTCAGGATTTATTGCAGAAAGGACACATTAGGCCAAGTTCATCACCTTGTGGGGTCCCAATTGGGTTGGTACAAAAGAAGGATAGGACCTGTTGACTCTGTATTAACTATCGGGCACTGTCGGGAATAAGTATCCAATCCCACAGATTCATTACCTTCTAGACCAACTCAACGGGGCCAAATATTTTAGCAAGATTGACTTGCAGTCTGGTTACCGCCAGGTACCAATTGAACCCTCTGATCTGTGGAAGAATGCCTTCAAATCCAAAGAGGGCCTTCTCGAATAATTGGTCATGAATTTCGGGTTGACGAACTCCCATAAAACCTTCATGAGGCTGATGGAAAAAATATTGTGACCCTACACCAACTCATTCTTGGTGGTGTATTTGTATGACATCTTGATCTTTAGCCAGAGTTGGGTGACAGGTCCTCCAAATGGTGTAACAACACAAGTTGTGTGCTAATTTAGAGAAATGCACTTTTGGTATGACCCAGGTTCAATATTTGGGGTACATAATTGATGAGTGGGGTGTGCATGTGGACCCAACCATGATAAAAGTGATTTGGGATTGGCCATCCTCAACCACTCTAATAGAGCTCGAAAACTTTCTAGGTCTTGTCAATTTCTACCACAAGTTCTTGTTGTGGTTCTCTCATATAACTTGGCCTTTAAGTCAAGTCACCAAGGTTAGAGAGAAAGAAAAGTTATTTTGGTCTAAATCCAAATGGAAGTCATTTACCAAGGTGAAGTATTGCCTCTTCTCTACACTGGTGCTCACATTACCAGACCTGCAACAACCATTTGAGATTGAAATAAATGCCTCCAATTATGCTATTGGTGTAGTTCTTACTCAACAAGGGCATCCATTCGCATATCAGAGTGAGACACTTTTAGAAACAGTCTGAAAGCATCCCACCTATGAAAAAAACATGTATTCCATTATGCAGGCCTGTCAAAAATGGAAGCATTACATTATGGGGAAGGAAACGGTCATCCAAAGAAACAACCGACCCCTGTAGTTCACGCAGACACAAGGGACGTTGTAGAATGATCACCATCATAAATGGTTCACATACCTGTAATAGTTCCATTTGAATATTAAGTACAAAAAGGGAAACATCAATAATTTTGAAGACAGCCTCAGTCCACCATTGGGAATGGCCTTGACCATTGTGATTGACTCTTGTAGGCATGAGACTTCAAAGTGGTTGCATATTTATAAGAACAATCCAAAATTTGGAAACACATACCAGACATTCCTGAAAGACAAGCAAGTTCAAAATGTTCACCTCTAGGATGCACTATTATGCCACCTGGGACACCTCTATGGTCCTAAAATAAAGCGTACCAAGATGATTTGGGAGGCACACTACAGTCAAGTCGATGGACATTTCAGAGTAGAGAAAATAGTATTAGTGATGCAAAAGTATTTTTATTGGTCGAACCTTCAACAAGATGTTGGGAAGTACATTTGATCTTGAATTTTCTTTTCCACTGCCAAACCAACCATCAAGAAGGAAGGCCTATATACTCTTCTACATACTCCTATTTGACCTTGGGAATCCATCTCCATGGATTACATGTCAGACCTTCCTTCTACTAATAATGACAATGACTGCATTTTCATGGTCATCGAGAGATTCTATAAGATGGCCATTATGGCGGCCTGTAATAAGAGTATCACAACAAAATCCATTACTAATTTCTTCTTTGAATGAGTGTGGGAACACTTTGGGATCCCACAATCCATTATTTCAGATTGGGACAGCCGGTTCCTAAGTACATTTTGGTCAATTCTATGATGGATGTTCAATACCAAGCTCATCATTCCATACTTTCCCCCTTTGCTAGGATACATCAGATATTGTTGAGCACCCAGTATTTAATGTGGATCAAGTGTGGCCATACTTTGCTCCTTTCCTGGGATACATTAGATATTGTTGAGCACATGACACCAACAAAGTTCAACCCAAGTTGTGTGAAACAGGACACAAATGATAGGATCATGGGTATGAATATCAAGAACACTCGCTGACAGAAGATCCAACTATATTAGGTTGTCAAATTTGTGCAACTCTTGCACCAAGGCAAGTGGGTCACCAGGGACCAAGTTCTATAGAAGTTTCCCCTTCTAATGGAGGCACTCAACGTAATGGGGACCATTACTTCCTAATGGGGGAGGACTGATCCAGGTGGATATTTGTGGACACCCACCTATTCCACTTGGACCCCCACCATTGTTTCTTTTAGTTTTTCAGTTTCCTTAATTGTAGCACAATTTATTATTTTTGATAGTTTTTTAGGTCCTAAACTTTCAGAGCCGTTTTGAGGCCCTAAACAATTTTTTTTTTAAGAAAAAGGAAAAATTCTTGTCTTTGACTCACATTTATAGTTGAAAGTTGTATTTCTCATATAGATATTTCTAACGAGGCATCGTTCACGTCAAACGGAGATTGTATGCCAACGTTACGACCCTAAGAATTTGTTGTACCAATTTACTTAAACAGGGCCCACAATTTTGGCGCTTCATCTCTGAGGGTTAGGTTTTTGGATGTTTATGGTTTTCCATTGTTAATTAGTAATAAATAGGCCTTTGAGCCTCATTGTAACATAGTTCAGAGGCATGTAGCTGCCACATTGCTTCTCAGAGATAAGCTATCATCGCTCAAGCTAGTTTATTTCCATACTGTATGTAAGCATATTTCAGTTCTTTGATATTAATGAAATGAAGTGTTATTTCTACTGAAACTTTGTATTATGGTTATAATTATATTCTGTTGTGTTCCTATCTAAGTTCATATCAAAGTACCAAATGGATTAAGATTATATGGTATACATAAAGTTCTTCTTAACTCAACTGCCACATACATTGCTTAAAGGTTTAAACTCTCCATATCAGTTTTTACCAAGACACATCTTAATCAAAAATATTATTCACATTTGTAACCATGTCCTAACTAACAAATTCAAAGTCGCACACACACACACACATGCGCGTTCGCATGTGCACACACCCACCCACCCACACACACACACCACACACACACACACACACACACACATATTCATTTTTAACAATAACTTTGTATTTATGGTTTTATCTATATTATGTTGTGTTCTTGTCTAAGTTTGAATTAGTGGTATCAGAGTGGTCTATTCTTTCTTTGAATATCCCCAACGGGGTTAGGGTCTGATCCGAATCGGATCCATGAAAGACTGTCAAGAACCTTGACTGTATCGAGTTGAACAAATCTCTGAAAATTCCAAAACAGCGATCAAAAATGCCTTGAACTAGTGGCAATGGACGCCAGCGTGGAGACGACGAGGACCCCAGTCAAAGTGTGCTGACCGAGGCCCATGGAGACTGCGCAGGAGACCAAAACAGCCCCTGGGAGCCTCGGATCAGGAAAAGGAGGCGGTTTTTGATGCATGATTAAAAAGGGCTAAAGAGGGAAAGCCTAAGCACTCGGTCACGTTGGAGCCGGAGAACCATGGGCAGAAAGCAAAAAGCGCTAAACGACAAAAGGTGGGACCCGCGCTCTAGAAAACCAACGATATTGATCGGAGCGCCCTTGAACAGTAAGAGGTTTTGGAGGAGAGTGAAGCGATCCCACTCAGCGATTGATGTGTGGTAGCGGAGGTGAGAGAAAAACCGTCGTGATCGCACATTATAGGTCGAGCAAGTCTACTGCGCTCGACGTGCATATGACGTTGGATCTGGAGGAGCCCAGATCGGACGACTGAGATTGTGCCCGATAGAAAGAAGCGGAATTGACAGGGAATTAAGCCACGATTTAGAGGGATTTGCAATCCGTTGACCGCCACGATGGAGAAAGAACGGATACACAGCAAAACGGAAGAATCGAACCGACGAAGCACGCTGGCGCCCATTAAATGGAGACATGTGGCCACTTCCTGAGCATTCATGCTAATGCCGAACAAGGAACTCCAAGCACAGCTGCAGAAGGTGGATCGAAACAGGTGGGAGAGGAACCGAACAGGAACAGGGATTGAATGGCTAAAGCCATGAACAGAGACAGTCGAACAGAACAGAGGACGAAGAAAGAAGAGTCTGAGCGACCAAGAGAGATAGTGAATAGTGAACCCTGAGAGGAGGACTGAGCACAGAGAATAGTAAAGCCAAGCAGAAGAGACAGAGGGCTGAGCTGAACATAGGAAACATCGAGCACTAGAGAGCTCGAAGATTCGAGCCTTCCCATAGAGGAATTTGTCTAGATTGAGTATCACAGTTGGCTCTTTCTACTATAGACCAAGGGTCACAGAGCTGGTAGGAAGAGAGCGAGTCTGTGTACTCCAAGTGGCTTGGGGAATCCAAGAACCAACCTGCCAAGCAAATCTACTTAAGGAGAACTCATACTGAGTCCCTGTATTGTAATTTCTCTGCTGTAAGACACAATAAAACAAGGCCACCACTGAAAGTTGGACCGGAGACGTAGCCTTAGAGAATAGGGTGAAATCCTTATTAAAAATGCTTGTGTATTTGTATTGCTTACTGTATTTCTCTGCTGTCTTTCCATTTATTTTCTGTGTATTGGCAATCTGATTGATCCGTTGTTTCAATAACATAGAACACACACTGGCAGATGAGTTTGTAATACCTTTTGTTTAATAAATCTTTAACTAAGGTCACTCATAGGGTGATTATCAGATCATGTGGTATCAGAGCTTTAGGCTGTAAGGTTAGACAAGCTTGTGTCGGTTTAGCTGTGAATGCTCACTAGATCAAAGCTCAAATTAAGAGAAGGAGAGTTGGTGGAAACTAATCCTTAAATTGGGAGAGTCTATTCTCGGAAGACAATGTCAGAGGAAGGTTCTATAGGGCCAGACCCTCAATTGATAGAAAGCTTCCTAGCTATAAAGTCTATGGTAGAAGAAATGTATAGAGGCTTTAGAAAGCATGAGGATGAAGATTCATCAGGTTCTAAACAAGAAAAAGAAGAAGATGAGTCTCATTCCCATGACCACTCCAAAGGAAAGGGGAAAGAGGAAAGCTTTCTCACACCTCCTAATAGCCCTATGCATAATAAGAAAGCATCTTTGATTAAGTTAGATGTTAAATTTGATTTTCCTATATATGATGGAGAGCTAAATGCTGAAAAGTTGGACAATTGGATTAGACAAATTGATGTGTATTGTAGGGTACAAAACATAGACTCAGACAAGAGTAAGATTCAGTTGGAAAGCCTACGCCTAGGAGGCACCGCCTTGGTTTGGTGGGAAGGTAGAACCCAAACTGATGTGAAAAGACATGGTAAGACCATCTCTGTCTGGAGTGAATTTGTTGCTGCAATCAAAAAGCAGTTCTATCCATTGGCCTATATGCAACAAGCCATGATGAGTTGGAAAACTCTTCAACAGTTGAAGGGGCAAAGTGTACAAGGGTATACTCAAGAGTTTAGAAAGAGAGCATTGATGTTGGGTATCTCATTAGACTCACCAGAGACTCTTTTGAAGTACATTGGTGGTATACACAACTACATGAGGCATACCATCCTCATGTTTAATCCCACTAGTATAGATGAGGTATCTGTACAAGCTACTCATCTAGAAGCTAGAGGAAAGAATGGAAATCCAGAAGTTGGGGAACCATCCCAACGCACTGTAAGCAAAATAAAGGAGAAAAAGAAACAGAAGTGGAAAGCAAGGAAGGCAAACAATGCACAAAAAGGAAAAGCTTCATGCACTCACTGTAAAAAGGAGGGGCATGATGATGAGCACTGTTGGATTCTTCATCCAGATCTGAGACCTAAGAAGTCCGAGGGCAAGAAGAAGAAGACTCCTGCAGCTATTCAGAAATATTTGGGGACAGACTCGGGAGTTGAAACAATCATTGCAGCCACATGTCTAAAAGGTAAGAGTTCTGAAGCATCTACTAGTAATTATGCTCAATCTGTTATTGATGAAGAACATGAGAGAAAAAGGCATGAGCTTTTCCATATTCGAGTTATTTCCAAAAATCAAAAGATTGATACTTTGTTTGATGGTGGCTCACAAGTAAATCTGATTTCTGAAGCAATTCTAAAGAAATTGGGATTAGCAACTACACCTCATAAGAAGCCATACCCATTAGGATGGTTGAATCATAAAGCACAACTACAAGTGACTAGAAAGTGCAAACTCAAGTTTTCTTTTGGGTCAACATTTGTAGATGAGGTTGAATTAGATGTAATTCCTTTAGATATATGTGGAATTGTCTTAGGAAGTCCTTACTTGTATGATAGAAAAGCTATTTTCTATAGAGCTGAGAACAAGTATCTACTTGTCAAAGATGGAATCGAATACTTTGTAAGAGCTCATAAGCTCAAGAATAATTATACCCTCATAAACTCAGGATAGATGAAAAGAATGATAAATTCATGCAAATAGTTCTTACTGATGGTTGTAAAGGAAAAGAAGTCTGATAAAACCAATGTATTTGAGGGCTATAATGCTGATCAGCAAGCTGATATAGAAAAGATTGTTTCAGAGTATGATGTCTTATTTCAAGAACCTAAAGGTCTGCTACCCAAAAAGGGAATAGTACATGATATTATTTTGCAGCAAGATGTTCCTTTGCCTAACATTGGGATGTACAGGTTGTCTGCTTTAGAGAATGCTGAAATCAAGAAGCAGGTGCAGGAGTTGCTCAAGAAAGGGTTCATCAGGCCTAGCACATCACCATGTGGGTCACCAATCGTCTTGGTGAGAAAGAAAGATTGCTTGTGGAGAATGTGCATTGATTACCGAGCACTGAATAAGATAACAATAAAAAATCATTATCCCCTTCCTCGCATAGATGATCTTTTAGATCAATTGGAGGAAGCTATTTATTTCACCAAGATGGATTTGCACAATGGATACCATCATGTCAGAGTTGTAGAGAAAGATGCATGGAATATTGCTTTCAAAACAAAGCAGGGATTGTATGAATGGCTGGTTATGCCTTTTGGCCTAACTAATGCTCCTGCTACTTTCATGAGATTAATGAATGATGTACTCAGACCTTTTCTTGATG
>APFE030915812.1:166854-177607 GCA_000404065.3 Pinus taeda
CATGCTTACAATAGAGCCAAACACTCTTCTACACAAAGATCTCCTTTTGAGACCTGTTTTGGTTTCATACCAAGGTCTCCTTTGGATTTTGTCTTTGGTAAAGATACCATGGTTGATAGACACAGTGATGTGGGCAAGGCAACTAGGTTCATTGAACAGATCCAGGAGATCCACTAGGCAGTACAGGAACAACTGGAAAAGAGCCAGGCCAAGTACAAGGCTAGGCATGACAAGCATCGGATGGAGCATAGCTTTCAAGTTGGAGACCAAGTCTGGTTGTATATCAGCAAGGACAGGATGCAAGGTGAAGGTAAAAAGTTAAAACCTATCAGGTATGGACCCTTTAGGATACTTGAGAAGATTGGTGAAAATTCATTCTGCCTTGATCTACCAGCTTACATGCACATCTACTCAGTCGTAAATGCAGACTGTTTGATGTTATTTGAACCTTCAATGATTGAGGACCCTGAAGAGCAGAGCCAATTACCTTCTGTTGACGACCTGCTACTTGAATATCTTAATGAGTTGGAGGAAGATACAGTGCTGGACAGGAAGGTAAGGACGACGCGCAGTGGACAAATGGAATACCTCAGGATTGGGCTTAAAGGTTCGAAGCCGAGCAGTGCGAAATGGATTGAGATTGGACAAGTGAGACAATAGTTTCCTCACTTAGTCAATGCTTGAAGAAAACCAACTTTTGGTGGTCCAAAAGCTTTTTCAGTAGGGAGGCCGTGATCCGAATCGGATCCATGAAAGACTGTCAAGGACCTTGACTGTATCAAGTTGAACAAATCTCTGAAAATTCCAAAACAGCGATAAAAAACGCCTTGCACTAGTGACAATGGATGCCAGCGTGGAGACGACGAGGACCCCGGTCAAAGCGCGTTGACTTAGGCCCATGGAGATTGCGCAGGAGACCAAAACAGCCCCTGGGAGCCCCGGATCGAGAAAAGGAGGCGGTTTTTGATGCGCGATTAAAAAGGGCTAAAGAGGGAAAGCCTAAGCACTCGGTCACGTTGGAGCCGAAAAACCGCAGACGGAAAGCAAAAAGCGCTAAACGACAAAAGGCAGGACCCGCACTCTGGAAAACCGGCGGTATTGATTGCGGCACCCTTAAACGGTAAGAGGTTTTGGAGGAGAGCAAAGCGATCCCACTCGGCGATCGACATGTGGCAGTGGAGGATCCCAGATCGGACGGCTGAGATTGTGCCCGATAGAAAGAAGCAGAATCGACAGGGAATTAAGCCGCAATTTAGAGGGATTTGGAATCCGTTGACCGCCACGGTGGAGAAAGAACGCATACACAACAAAACAGAAGAATCAAACCGACGAAGCATGCTGTCGTCAATTAAATGGAGACACGTGGCCACTTCTCGAGCGTTCATGCTGATGCCGAACAGGGAACTCCAAGCGCAGCTGCAGAAGGTGGATCAACGCAGGCAGGAGAGGAACCGAATAGGCACAGGGATCAAATGGCTAAAGCCATGAACAAAGACAGTCGAACAAAACAAAGGACGAAGAAGGAAGAGCCTCAGCGACCAAGAGAGATAGTGAATAGTGAACCCTGAGAGGAGGATTGAACACAGAGAACAGTAAAGCCAAGCAGAAGAGACAGAGGGCTGAGCTAACCACAGGTAGCATCGAGCACCAGAGAGCTCGAAGATTCGAGCCTTCCCATAGAGGAATCTGTCTGGATTGAGCATCAAAGTTGGCTCTTTCCACTGTAGACCAAGGGTCACAGAGCTGGTAGGAAGAGAGCGAGTCTGTGTACTCCAAGTGGCTTAGGGAATCCAAGAACCACCCTGCCAAGCAAATTTGCTTCAGGAGAACTCATACTGAGTCCCTGTATTGTAATTTCTCTGCTGTAAGACACAATAAAACAAGGCCACCACTGAAAGCTGGACCAGAGACGTAGCCCTAGAGAATAGGGTGAACTCCTTATTAAAAATGCTTGTGTCTTTGTATTGCTTACTGTATTTCTCTGCTGTCTTTCCATTTGTTTTCTGTGTATTGGCAATTTGATCGATCCGTTGTTTCAATAACACAGAACACACACCGGCACATGAGTCTGTAATATCTTTTGTTTAATAAATCTTTAACTAAGGTCACTCATAGGGTGATTATCAGATCAGCGTATAAGGAGTTAGGGCTCGAACTAGTTTAAACTTTGCAAGACCAGCCTCCCAAACCCTGACGACCTCCCATGGAAGAAGAAAAGAAAGACGATTGGGCAGGAGATCCTTTCAAAATATTTAGTTTCTAACATATGGGTTTTGGGTTTTTATTTTTATTTTTGTACTGTCAGGATCTAGGTTTTGTTTCTTTTGTCTTTTACAGTGTGAGTTTGTTCAAGAAGACTTTGTGAAACTTGAGATAGATCTAGGCCCTAAAGGGAAAAATCCGATCTCAAACCTTGGTTGGCAGAGATAAACAATTCAGATAATTCAGTTAAGAGAGTTTAATATTCAGATCTGAGATTTGACAACTTTTCGAGATCAATTCTAAAGAAAAAGTTTTAGAATTGGAAGTGGTGTATTATTATTTGTCAGGGGTTAAAAAAAAAAATTGGAACCTTAAAGAGCTTCTGAAGTGCTCACTACCTCCTTGTTTTCCCTTACCCATGGCCTACGTTTCCTCCCTCATTGCGCCCTTAGTTCCCTCCCCTCTTCTCATGTATTTTTCTACAACCATCTTTTCAAACCCTGTGTTCCATCCCCTCTATGTAATGCCTTTCCTCCCGTGGCTGCCATCTCCCTCACACAATTGCCTCCATCTCCTTCCTCGTAGCCCTAACTCATTTCTCCCTTCACAAATGGCTTCCATCATATGTCCGCGCCTATTCCCAAGCCCTAGCTACTCCATACCTCAGTTGTCATCCCCACCTTCTCCCCACGGCTCCCTTGACTCTGGCTCATCCCTTACATTCCCTATCATTCCTCTCCACATCCATTTCAACTTCAGTCCATCCATGTTGCCATATCCTCGTCGCATATTACCCTCTCCTTGCTCTCATTCCCTACGTATTCCATTCTCCCTTCCTTCCTCCCATCATGTCCTTTCCCATCCACTCTTCCCTCTCATCTCCGCCTAATCACAAAAAATAAAAAATAATCAAAATTTAATTTTTTGTAAGGTTTCGACCCTTTATTTATTTTTTATTTAAAATTATTCTTTTAGACATTAATAAAAGTAGAATTTTATCACAGTTTTTTTCATTAACATTAAAAAATATTTTATTTTTATTTTTATTTTTTTTTATGACACAACATTTTTGAAAATCAATTTTTGGGTTTTCTTTTAAGATAGAGGTTTCATGGCATTTAATTGTTTAAAATATTTAGCCTTGAGAAAAAATTTGATTGTGGGAAAGTTCTTATAGTCAAAGTAACTTAAAAAATTAAAATATCTCTCAGTTTTTTTTTTTCTCGGTAAAACTAATCTATTATATACAGAAACATAGTACAATTACAATCATACTGTCAAAAAAGAACCAGCTGCCTGGTGGTAAGGGCAGCGTGGAGCAGCAACATTTGCAGTGGCTAGAGGGACCAAAAGGGACCATAATCTGACCCACGCAGGGGCTAGAGGAACCAAAAAGGACCATTCCCACGCAGGGGAATCCAGAAACAGTTTGACACAGAGCAGTGTTCTACCATGTGTAAAGACCCAACCCCGAACACCGATAAGAGCCCTACAGCATTGATACATTGACACCTTGACACATTGACACATTGACACATTGACTCATTGACACATTGACACATAAACACATAACCAAAACGGAATGGACAAAATCCCTTCATTGCGGACCACGTAACTGAAGAGAAGCCGCGATTAGTCTTCCGAAACCTCCTCCACGATCCTGCACCAGCCATATTCCTCCGCGTCCTGAGCTTGGACTTCCTCTGCTGCAACCATGATAGGTTCCTTTGTGACTTCCTCCTTCTGGCTGGAAGGTCCTTCCGTAACCTTCAGAGGTTCTGCAGAGGGCATCTCCATAGCTCTCATGGTTTCAACTGGTGGAGTAATCTCCCTTTGAGCACTGGATTCGCCCTCTTCTTGGGCCTCCTCAATGAAGAGCATTGAGACATGGGCGTTGATCCGAGGGCAGTTCAGAGAGGCATTGAAAGTGAAAACTGCTGAGCCAAAGGAGGGAAAGGAGGAAGACCCAGGAGAGCTGGCTTCCAGAAATTAGCTTGGCCTAAGGAAACTTGCTTCGTGAGCATGAGGGTAGTGGCAGTGACAATGGAAATGGTGGGAGGTCTCTGCATCTGCTGAAGGGCGCGAGGACCCTCCACGGGTTGTGCCTTGATGGTTGAGCATTCGCTGTCGAGGCCGAACCATAATTGCAGAGCTTAACAGAGCCAAATTGGAATTCAGGAAACATAGAGAAACAAACGCATGCGTAGGAGTGGACCTTACAGATTGGTGAGGGTCCTGTGAAAGATTCATATACCAAGCATCCTGACAGAGGCCGGGAGAGACTCCAGAATTCAGAATTGAGGGAAAGGCCTGAGAATTTAGATCGGGGATCCACCCCAACAGCGCCAGAGGAAGCAATATATCCTCGAGCCATGCCTGAATTAATATGGCACATCCCCTGCTGCATCTGTTAATATGGCTTCTACCCTTACCTCGAAACGCTCCCGCCATAACTATGGCCATCATGAGAGCCGAGGAGCCAAGCTTTGTTTTGCAGGCGGGGGTGGGTAGAGTATTAATGCTCCAGTGCTGCGAGCCTTTGTTTTTGTACCGGTGCCGACGAGAATGTCCATTCTCCCATGTGGACACAACGCTTATGCGCATGGCGGGCAGGTGGCTATCACTGTTGGCCCGTCCCATCACATTACTCTCTGCCTTAGTCACCCGCATCCGGGGAAAATATCTCTCAGTTTGACTATAAGATGAAAAACAATTTTTTTATGGGTTTGGGTTATTTAAGAAAGTTATTTTAATTCCAAAATTGCTTATGCCTTAATTATTTACGCATATCAACTAAGTTTCATGATCATTGGCATTGGGTTTTAATTTTTTTATGCTTGATATATATTTAGATCACTCATTGTTTAAAAGGAAAATTAATTCTAAGTGTTGATTTATTTACTTGAATTATTGGATATTTCTTGCATATTTAGATTTGGGAATTTTTCAAGTAACTGTAATCAACATCATATTGAGTACACTTTTGTGGAATTGTGGTAAATTGTATATCTTTTGTTTCCTGAATTGAGTATTTTGAGCATCTGCATAATTGGGATTTTCATTGAAACTTTCGTTTAAGTACTTAGCGTTTAGCTTAGAGTAAATCATAATATAAGTGCTTAAGTATTTTACATCTCGTTTCACTAAAACATCTTCTAATCCTCCTTGCATTCATCATTCTAAGTTAGTATTTCATTTAATAATCGACCTCCAAGCATAAGCTTGGTTAAAAGAAAGATAAGAACACCTTTGTGTCTTCTCTTGATAAGTCTAGTATTTTTAGTGTCTAAAATGGTTGACCTTGTGATGCAGGAGCATTCAGGCCAAAGGAAATCATTGTAAATAGTAGACATAGGGGGTCATGCATTTTTGGAATTAGTTTCCTAAGTTCCAAGTCAGTTTAATATTTAGGATTTTAAGTGTGATTTAATTAGATATTCTCAAAATAAATAAATGAGAACATAGGAACTAGGGAGAGCTTTTAGGCATAAAAGGAATGGATGTGGATCATTAAGTGATAAGGAGTCTTTTCTATTTTAAAACAGGGAAAAGATGGAATAAAGCCTCAAGAGGCTTTTGTCATATGTATGCATTGCATGTAGAGCTTTAGAGCTTTTATTTGAGTGATTTTAGGATTTTTGTTGAGAAGTTGAAGGGATTGAACTTAGAATAAATCATTCTAAATTATTATTAATTATCAAGCCTCAAAGGCATGGAGAGTGAGAGGAGAGAAAGTGTGAGATTGAGAGTAGGCTTGAACAACAAGGCTGTAAGCCTTCAGCAAGTTGTAATGGCCACGACTCTTGAATATCTGGCCACGAAGAAAGTTTGAAAGTTTGTAAGTATTTGTATGATAAGTGTGATTTTATACATTGAATGTTGATTTCTGAAATTGTTTTGTTGAGTTATACACACTTACATTGGAAGTGTTTATGAATCAAAGACGTGGTATGGTATATAATAATGATGGTTCATTGTTTATTGTGAACATTCTTATATAAGCATGTTGGAATGGTCATTAATGAAAAGTTGTTGTATATTTGGAATTCGGTGAATCGATGAAGATTTCACACTTGACTACACAACATAAATAAAGCAAAGCCATTATGTTATTTTGAAGTTGCAATTTAGAGTGAACATTTTCCATTGTATACATTAGAAATGGTCGAAATTTAATCTGCAACTGAAGATGGTGTAGAACGAACGAGTCCTGTTTTAAGGGAGAATTGGGGCCGAGCGCTTGAAAAGCAGGCCCAAAAGATTGGCGGAATTACGTCTTGATTCGGTCAATTTCCTCTGCAGTACAACGTAAAAGATTGGCAAAATTACGTCTTGATTCGGAAAATGCCTCTGCAGTACAACGTACAATGTTCGCCTCTATGAATTGAGCCCTCGAAGGTTTGGATATACTGGAATTTGGAACGCAATCTTGTAAGTACCTGTGAAATTGGCTGAGAACTCCTCAAAATAGGGGTTTCATTGCAAGAACTCTAGCGCATCGGTGTTTTATGGTTTGAGATCTTGAAGTTAGACTTCATACAAGGTCGTAAGAAATCTGATCGTGACGCGTCATAAAGTGAAGACCTTTTAAATTAAGTGAAAGCATTCATATGGGATCTTAATGGTTCAATAATGTTAAGTTGTTAAAAAAAAAACCAAGGCGCAATTGTTGTTGCAATTTGATTGTATGTTGGTGACGGAAATGAGGAGACCAGATTTTTTTAATCTAATATATGTGATCATTTAAGGTTAATGAAAAGGTGCATGTGTTTCCAAGCTTTGGTTGGAATTTTTTTAAACCATAAATGAATGAGATGGCTTTCGCAAATAGAAAGGACTTGAAATTGCCTAGCGTAGAGTTTGTTAGGCGGTTGTGATGAATCCGTAGGCTGATATGCACATGAGTTTAAAGATTCTGGGTATTGCAGGGTAGAGACTTGCAACAGGTGGTATCAGAGCAGGAATAGCTCTTTTTAAAGATTCAAGTTTTTTTTAGTTAAGTTAATTGCATGTGATGAATGAATGTTAGATTTTGGAACTGATGAATACTGTAGCAGAGAGTGCAGTGATAAAGGAGTCTAGCAAGGGATTCTAAGTGGATGTGGCAGAACCTAAAGATTCAAAGGAGGTTGAATAAAGTTGCAGATAAGAGATAGCCTGAAGAGAGTAGAGAGAGTGCTCGAAAGGTTCCAGAGGCATTGAACCAGTACTTACCAAAAGACTGAGTGAGGAGAGCTTGGTGAGGTAAGTGGCAGCAAGAGAGATTGCTGTTGCAGAGGCTAGTACAACTCATGGTGAGTGAGAAACTCATGAGGAAGCAGTCTGCCAGAGGGAGAGGGACTTTCGGAGGAAAAGGAAGTCAAGGTGGTAGTGGAAGATCTACAACACCTAAAAAAAGGAGCTAGCAGTAGCTCAACCCAGCATGCAACCACAGGAGGTGACGCAAGAGGTAGAGGGTGTTTTTCTAGAGGAAGAAGAGGTTCAGAGAAATGCCACAGAGATGAGATGACTGCAGAAGTTCGAGAAAGAGAGATCGCAGTAATAAAGGTACAATTGCAGGTACTAGAAGAATGGCTGCAAGAGCAGGAAGATCAGAGTAGAGGATGGATCTTTCCACTGAAGGGAAAGAGAGTGATTTGGCGACAATTGCAGAGGAGGTTGAGGAAAATTGTGATTGCCTTGTTGAAAAAGGGACTTAGAGTTCTTGAGCCAGAGATGGAATTTGAAGATTCCACAAGCAGATATGTTCAGAAGAAAGTATTGGAGGAAGCAGTCAAGACTAAAAAGTCTTGTGGTTTTAAAACTGATGAGTTGTGTGTGTTTGCAGGTGCAGAGGAGGTTTCCATTGGTGAAATAGAGGATAAGATCATTAATGATTTCTTGAGTTATTGGGTAAATCCAGATCAGCTGGATAATGAAAAACCGTGTATTTTTGTAGCTGACAATTGTGATGGGATTACAAGTTTTACTGAAGAGGATGTGCAATCTTGTGAAACTGTTACAGCACAAGAGGAAGTTCTTATAGATACAGAAGAAGTGGATCAGTCTGTAGCACTGATACATGAACCAACAGTTGAAACTGTTGAAACTTGTAGTTTTAAAACTAACAAGTTCTGTATGAATGCAGGGATGATACATGATGATGATCAATTTGTTATAAATGTTGATAATGACAAATTGTTTCTATTAAGTGATGGAAAGATAACTGAGTTTATTGCAGGAGTTGAGAATCAGAATTATGTTCTGATAACAGATGATGAGATGGTAACAACAAGAAGCTTGGCTTGTGAAAGTATTGAAGATTGCACAGAAAGTTTCTCAAAAGACATGACAGGTTTATGGCATGAGTTAAGTGTTCTAGAGAAGAGACTAGAAGTACAGAAGATAAATATTCAGAATATAAAGACAGATATGAATGAAAATAAAGAGGTTCATTTTTATGAACCAGAATACAGATGCATTCTCGGAGGAGATGATGCTGAGGATAGACTGAGTGATAATCTCAAGAATGATTGGGATCAGTATACTGAAATGCTGGCAGAGGGAAGTAAGGCACTGATGCCTTATGATTTTTATTCTAACAATTGTTTTGTGAGTACAGGTCTTAATGAAGATGCTGGAGAAAATATGTTAGACAAACAAATTAAACTGATGAGGCGTATAATGATGAAAGTATCCTGGAAGAGGCCAGCAACGATAAAACAAAAGGAAAGCAGCAAAATAAAGACAGCAGAAGATTGCGAGAGCATAGCCAGTAGAGTGATGCAACATAAAGTGTGGAAACCTGGAGAAAGGCAGCGAGAAATAGCACATGATGACTTGCAGAACAAAGTGTGGGATCCAGGAAAACCAAGACCAGAAGACACATGATCAGGAGATCATGAATATTTTCTACCTTAGGAGTCTGATGCAGGAGCATTCAGCCCAAAGGAAATCATTGTAAATAGTAGACATAGGGGGTCATGCATTTTTGGAATTAGTTTCCTAAGTTCCAAGTCAGTTTAATATTTAGGATTTTAAGTGTGATTTAATTAGATATTCTCAAAATAAATAAATGAGAACATAGGAACTAGGGAGAGCTTTTAGGCATAAAAGGAATGGATGTGGATCATTAAGTGATAAGGAGACTTTTCTATTTTAAAACAGGGAAAAGATGGAATAAAGCCTCAAGAGGCTTTTGTCATATGTATGCATTGCATGTAGAGCTTTAGAGCTTTTACTTGAGTGATTTTAGGATTTTTGTTGAGAAGTTGAAGGGATTGAACTTAGAATAAATCATTCTAAATTATTATTAATTATCAAGCCTCAAAGGCATGGAGAGTGAGAGGAGAGAAAGTGTGAGATTGAGAGTAGGCTTGAACAACAAGGCTGTAAGCCTTCAGCAAGTTGTAATGGCCCCGACTGTTGAATATCTGGCCACGAAGAAATTTTGAAAGTTTGTAAGTATTTGTATGATAAGTGTGATTTTATACATTGAATGTTGATTTCTGAATTTGTTTTGTTGAGTTATACGCACTTACATTGGAAGTGTTTATGAATCAAAGACGTGGTATGGTATATAATAATGATGGTTCATTGTTTATTGTGAACATTCTTATATAAGCATGTTGGAATGGTCATTAATGAAAAGTTGTTGTATATTTGGAATTCGGTGAATCGATGAAGATTTCACAATTGACTACACATCATAAATAAAGCGAAGCCATTATGTTATTTTGAAGTTGCAATTTAGAGTGAAAATTTTCCATTGTATACATTAGAAATGGTCGAAATTTAATCTGCAACTGAAGATGGCGTAGAACGAAGGACGAAGATGGTCGAGTCCTGTTTTAAGGGAGAATTGGGGCCGAGCGCTTGAAAAGCAGGCCCAAAAGATTGGCGGAATTACGTCTTGATTCGGTCAATTTCCTCTGCAGTACGACCTAAAATATTGGCGGAATTACGTCTTGATTAGGCAAATGCCTCTGCAGTACAACGTACAATGTTCGCCTGTATGAATTGAGCCCTCGAAGGTTTGGATATACTGGAATTTGGAACGCAATCTTGTAAGTACCCGTGAAATTGGCTGAGAACTCCTCAAAATAGGGGTTTCATTGCAAGAACTCCAGCGCATCGGTGTTTTATGGTTTGAGATCTTGAAGTTAGACTTCATACAAGGTTGTACGAAATATGATCGTGACGCGTCATAAAGCGAAGACCTTTTAAATTAAGTGAAAGCATTCATATGGGATCTTAATGTCTCAATAATGTTAAGTTGTTAAAAAAAACCAAGGCGCAATTGTTGTTGCAATTTGATTGTATGTTGGTGACGGAAATGAGGAGACCAGATTTTTTAATCTAATATATGTGATCATTTAAGGTTAATGAAAAGGTGCATGTGTTTCCAAGCTTTGGTTGGAATTTTTTTAAACCATAAATGAATGAGATGGCTTCCACAAATAGAAAGGAATTGAAATTGCCTAGCATAGAGTTTGTTAGGTGGTTGTGATGAATCCGTAGGCTGATATGCACATGAGTTTAAAGATTCTGGGTATTGCAGTGTTGGGTTGTG
>APFE030915823.1:4097-35199 GCA_000404065.3 Pinus taeda
TGTGCATGATTTTTGCACATGTTTTTTGGACGCGATGGTTTTCGGTCCATGGTTTTGGACGCGATGGTTTTCAGTCCATGGTATTGGATGCTTTGGCATGTATACATATGTATTGTAACATTGAAAGGAACATAATGAAAAATCAAGTTGGCAGTCCTGGTTTTGGGATCCAGGGGAAAATCTCTGTGCATATGTGTTTTTATGTGTTATGCTCTCGCATTGTTTATTTTTCTGGGATTTAGAATTCATGTGCAGGTAATTTCTATACGGGGTTAAAACCTACAAGGACAAGAATTTTATACAGAAGCATCAAGAACTACTCAAGCATTGAGTACAATACTTTTTGAAGGAGAGGGGCATGTTACGTCCCTATACTACAAGTGTAACCCCTTATTGTTATTAGTAGAACCCCCTTATTATATTTTTGTGCCCATGTAGTCCCCATATTGTTATTATTGTGCCCCATAGAAGCCCACTATTGTTATTATTGTTCCCTTACATTATTATTGTTATGTCGGCGCTGATTATATTATGACCCCTTAGACTCATATATATAGAAAGGAGGTCTTGTCATTTGTATCATCCAAGAATTGTTCATTTGTGTAATTTAAATGATGTTTCCCCCTCAAAGAGGTTGAATTCTAAGGTCTTTATCTTTCTTTTCTATCTTTTTGTGGGTTGGTTTCATAACATAAGTGCGCGAGCCCCTACAACTGTGTCTATAGCATTTGAAAGTATATGTATTGAATATCTGAAATAATAAAGAGTATTTGAAGAAATTTTGTGTCTAAATAATATACTTATGTTCTTTTTGTGTTTATGCTCAGTTGAATGCCATTTATCTATATTATTGTCTTAATTACACTACGAAGATATGTATCTATTGTTATATGTTATGTTGTGCATGATTAAAACATTAAGAGAAGCTCATAACTCTGTTTCATTGGAATTTTCTTTAAGTTTGGGGATTTTGGGGATAAGGGTTTGTGAAGGTCAGATCAGGCCTTAAACTAAATAAATGCCTTACCCCCACATCACATAGCCTTCTAGATGTAGAAGCCTGGTTCTAGCATCCACTAATACTGCCTTAGGTGAGATTGCAACCTTCGCTAAGTGAGTTTTTTTCTGAAAGTATT
This sequence comes from Pinus taeda, assembly GCA_000404065.3. NCBI lineage: Eukaryota > Viridiplantae > Streptophyta > Pinopsida > Pinales > Pinaceae > Pinus > Pinus taeda. Next base: position 5,234 of record APFE030915823.1, read on the forward strand.
GGTAGTGTAGGGTTTTTTTGGTTAGCAAAACTAACTCTAAACCTGGGTCTAAGCCCCCTCAGGGCAACAAATGGATATGTTTCCAGGATTGAGATCAACCTAAGGGATGTGTGTTGTGGAATCCATGGAGACCAAATAAGAAAGAAATAGAGAGGTGGATAGACCAGAAGTTTCATGAGTTTACGGCTCAGGAGAATCAAAATCTTCGATTTCCAAAAGAAAGGTGGTTACAGAGATATCTCTACACAGAAGTGCACAAAGTTTTCTTTTTTACGTTCCATTGCGAATTTCACGAGTGGTTGTCCAAATTAGCAGATAGGGAACCTACATGGAAGCATGGCGATCCTATTATGTGGACTCCAGAATTAGTCAAACATCTCGAAGGATCTGATTATAAGATTGTAAGGGCTATTGATTGCTGGATTGATAGGATCTTGGGCAGTTTCATCACTGAATTTGCAATCGATACATATATGTCTTATAGCGAAGCTGAATGCCGATTATTAAAAGGTTTGAGAGGTAAGTACCTAAAATTGCTAAAGATATGGATCAAAATGTTGTTGTGCGAAAAAGGGGTTATGCCTTTACATTACTATTTAAAAGAGGTCAAAATGGATCTATGTGAAGTGGAAAGTGATTTAGAGTAGATCTAGACAAATTCATTGGGAGTGAATACAATCATTAATTGGGAGATTCTGGAAGTGACGAACAAAGTAGTCCTAGTACACTAAGAGCTGTGACACAGTCAGTAGATTAGGATACTTCTGGAATTCAACATCCATCCACTCCACCTCCACCTTCACCTCCTCCTCATACACCTATGCCTCCACCTCCACCTTCGCTATTTAATATGCAGAATACTGTGAAAATGCTTGTTAGGGGTCAAGGATCATAGGACCCTGATCAATTTTGGTTCATTGCAGAAGCTATGTGGAAGGTGCATCAAAACAACGATGATGACACGAAGAAAGCACAACTAGTTACAACACTACAAGATAGAGTCCTTACCTGGTAGATCAGATATAATATGACTCATCTGGCTGCTTCATTAGCTGACATGAAGGATGTGTTGAATGCAAAATTGAGGAAGCCAAATTCAAAAGCTCATTATGTGACTGAAATAAATGAGATTGAGTAGTGGGTTAACGAGTCTCTATGGCATATACATCATCAAATGAAGTGTTTACAAAGCCAAGAAAATCTTCAAATTTCATATGAACAACATAGATACTAGTACATAGCTACTCTATTAACTCACTTAGGATTGTCGTTATCTTAGCAGAAGATTGGGTCTCAGGCTGAAGCATTGGAGATCGTGATGAAGCCATAATTTTTGTTGATCGAAGACACGAATATAGGAGTTCAATAGATCCAGTTGCAGTTAGGAAGCTTGCATATGGAGTTGTAGGATCTAAAGAAGGGAAAGGAGGTTAAATCAGAAACACATTCTGAAGTTTGGTGCACAAAGTGAAACACTAAAGGTTATCATAATGATCAGTGCCTTGTATTCCAGGATTATATATCTATTAGGGGTCCTGACCCACTGAAGCTAGAATCTTCCACTGGATCAAGCATAAGTGCAAGTGCCTGGTGTAGCATCTTCCAAGTATTAGGACAACATTCGACGGATCATTTTTTTCTATTACAAAAGTTTGAACAGTCTGCAAAGCAACTATTTTGTAACTTTTGTAAATTGGTTGGTCATGATGAAAGGAATTGTTGAAGCCATGAATTGATGATGGACAAGAGTCTGATGTATGGAATTTAGGCTCAAAATTGCACGCAAAATGATCAAGGCTCCCCTGCATCTCGTGGAGGATTCAAAGGATGGGGAAGAGGAGGAGGAGGAGGAGCTGGAAGAGGCTGGGGCCATAATAATTTTCTACAATTGTGGATAACTAGGACACTTTGTTCGTGACTGCCAAAATCCAACTCACCGTTCTTATCAATATTGTTGGCAATTTGATCATGTTATAGAAGATTTCCGAGTATTAATAGTGAATATGCATGAGAAGAAGAAACAACAACTGACCTAGAATATTCATATGATGAGATCTGAGCCACGCAAAGATGATCTAGGTATTAACATAGTCATGTGAATCGATATAGCCATTTGTGAAGACAAGGTCGAAGGCAAACAACCAGTATCAGATCTACGGTTTCGAAAAGCCAGTGAGAATAATGTTGGGTTTGATTTACATAGATAAAAAGGGACATTCACGGACGCAAGAATTTTTTTTATGGATCTAGGCGCTTCTATGTCTAATAATTAGATGCCGCTCGTCCCACGAAAGGAGAAACCTAAAGAAGTTACTGTTGTTAGGATCCTATAATTTATAAAATCTCAAGGTAATTGAGTATTGTATATTAGGAATCTTATTTTGTAAATACTTGCTAATATACCAATGATTTCCAAATAAAATAAAATAAAATAGAATAAAAAATGAAAAGCGGGTATAAATAAGAAAAGAGAAAAAACAAAAATATTGAAAAAGAATGAAAAATAGAATCCCATCAAAAGAAAAAGAAAAAGGAATAATACTGAAAGTGTTGCAAGTATAAATGCCACTACTAAAAGTTATTTTTCTTCATCATTGTTAAATAAAGGTTGTGTGTATCTTGTTCAAAATGTCACAATGTCTAGATATTTGTTTAATCATATAGTGTAATCATGATTAAATTCGTTTAAATTTCTATAAGTTAGGTTAGAGAATAAGTATTTTCCCAACGGTTTAATCTAGGTAAATCAGTAGTTAGGTAGAAAATGACATTGATTCAACTATCTAATCTGAATCAATAGGAGAACAAAGGAATATGTTAGATAGTTTTTCATTTTGTAATAAAATAAAATAAAGTGGGTTTTCTAGTCTAAGTGCACCCTTTAGAAAAAATAAATGTTAGTCCAAAATATGTGCCATGAGATTAAGTGTTTTTCATGTTTTATTTCTAATCCTTATCCTAAGTCCAAAAGGAAAAAAATAAAGTGCATGGAGAAAACTATATTTGTCATATGTGGTTAAAGGATGACAATGTCGAAACATAGGGATTTGATCCCGCTCCTCATCCACATCCTGCATCATCCTTTGCCCCCCCTCTCCATCCTGCCTTTTTTGGGGGGGGTGGGGGAAGGGGGGGTTTGAATAGTTGTTTCTCCTGCCAAGCTGCATTCCATACATGTCACCCTCTCCCGATTTCGCACCCCAACCCCACCCCCCCGGCTGAAACCACATACCATTTCCTAGCCCTTCCAAAACCACCATTCCCTCGATTACTTTACTGTGTCCCCACCACTACTCCTCGGCCCCTCACCTCCTGCCACATCACCTAGCCTTTAGCCAATTAAATGAATTCCCAACAAATGGTCGTAAAAAATTAAATTTGTAATTCTCGATAACCATTCAGGCTTAATGCTCCCGCGCCATTTTCAACTGAACTTTCAATGAAATGTTTAAAAGCAATTGAATCCATTGCTCTCCTCCCTTTTCATTTACTATTCTCTGCAATTGATAGATTCTACACAATGCCTGCTTTTAGAAACATTTCCCACGGCCAGACCAAGACAGAAATTAACAGTTGAAAGTCCTATGTTTTTTCACCTGACAGTTCATTACCCAAACTATTTCCTAGTAAGCTCCTCTGTTAATTCCTTCTTTTATTTCACTCAATTCCTCTTGTTTCTTCACTAATACATTCATGCCTCCCGAAAGTAAAACCCAAGAGAAACCTATTAACCCTTTTATTCCCCCCTCTATGGACTTAGATCATATCCCTATGGCTGATAGGGATTACATGATTAGTGAAACCCAATGTGACTGTGATTTTCTTGAATTATACTTCTAGTTAGAAGAAGAACATGCAAATAAAACTGATGAAATTGGGTTCTAGGAGTCCAATCTTCCCCATTACATTTTCCCCTTGACATTCCAAGCCCCTGAGTTTACCAAAAAGTGTCAGGCATGTTATGTCTCTTCTCAAAGATCTATCATGGCACCTTCAGGTGATATTCTCTTCATAATTATTGTCCATTCCATTCACCAAATGATGTTGGCTCCCACTGTGGAAAATAATACTCCTTTCTCTTTAAAAACCCTCACCCAACTTTATCAGAACCTGGATTTCGCTACTAGAGGAAAAACTTTCGAAATCTTCTTGCCTGATAATGCCTTGTTACCTAAAAAGAATCATGCATATCCTTCCTCCATCTTCCCTGATTAGGCCAAACAAATTATATCCATGATTTCCTATATTTTAGGTTATTACTCTAATCAGTGGGTAGATGAGCCCATTTTAGGTTTCCTCTCCATATTTTCCACAAACAACAAGCCTTCAATTGTGTTCAATTTCAATGAATTCTTGGCTGACATTATTCATGAACAATTCATAAAGTTTCCCACAAAACAGGTGTTTAATTACACATCCATTTTGATCTATATGTTCCTTTACTATTAGGCAGATAAGTTCAGTTTTGCAATGCAAAAGCTTGATGATGCAAGAAATCAGCAACCAATGATCTATTGGACATCATTGGTCATGAAAGAACAACATGAGTTTTCTTATAAGAAGTTCATTGAGGATTTTGTTCACCCAAACATGAACATTCTAAGGAGTGCAATTCAGCCCAATGTCAATGAAGAAGTGAACATTTCTCACCTAATAGATCAAGCAAATACTGGGTATTGTTATTTATACAAAAATTACACAGAGATTAGGGTGTTATGGTTGTCAATTGGCACCATCCAAACTCCCAAAATGCCTTTGCATGAGAATTTTTTCCTTGGAGTATATTAGACATATGCTGAATTCAGATGACATCCATTTTGTAGTGTCCAGGAAGAAATCACAGTTTAGAATGAAGACACAGGTGGGCCCATTTGTATGTAATACTAGGACAGTAGGTCAAGAAGCTGATAAGATGCTTAAAGAAATGAAGTTCAGTCTAATTTTTACTTGGTATTATGACCCTTGTGATATTATTTCAAAGCTCAGGGTAGAGAATCAAAGTACTCCTTATATCCATACTTCAAGGCTTGAAATAGATAAGTATGCCAATCAACTGGAATGGACAGAAAATACCTTGCAAGAAACTTAAGAATAGCTCCTTTTCACTTCCAGTTTGTAGACTCCCACTCCTTAAGAAAAATCAAGAAAAATATAGAGGGAGGAAGGATCTTCAACAATAACTGTGAGTGAAGCCAAAGAGTTTAGGACCAGCTACAGGAAGAGGAAAAAATTGACTACTAGGATAGAGATGGACAAAGATATAGAAGAGCATGTTGCCATCATAATCACTAATTCACCACCCGCAACTAGTAAGTTTGCAACATCTCCTATTGGATCTTCATCATCATAAGGTAAGAAGGAAACTGAGCTAGAGGCACAAAATGTCCAAACAAAAAAAGAGAAAACAATTTTTGACAGGTACACAAAGATAAAGCTTAGAAATGAGATTCTAAAAAAAATACTTATAATCAGTTATGGAAGCATACTTCCATCTCATAGAGTAGATTGTTTTCAGTATTTGACATAGAGCATGGAAAAATGTAGATTGCCTTCCTTGAGGCCTAAGTTCCACAGATGAAAACAACAACAGACTACAGGAGCACTGCCTTTGATTTCAACACCAAAGACATTCATCCCATTTATCAAATGGAGATGCATAAGAAAACTAGTGAGATGATATCCTCCACATTGACTAACACTGCTACGTCACTATCTGAATTGCAGGTTTCATTTGCCAATGTTCAGTCACAATTGAAAATGGAGAAGGTGTCCTCCTTAACAAAGGATAATAGAATCAAGTCTTTGGAAGACTTAATGGTAAAGATAGGGTATGACCATAAAGATGTCAATGCTACTGAGGAGGTTATTAAAAACAAGAATCTGGACATCGCAGACTTGAGATAGAAGCTTAAGCTTCCAACCACAAAGGATCCATTGACGAAGGACATTGAATAAAATGAGGCACAAAAGGCTGACATGATGAAGCTAATCATAGAGCATAATATATAGATTAGACAAACGGAGGCAGAGATGGAGAAAATGATAAAGGAGAAAGAAGAGAGTCAAAAAATTCAGATGCAAATACAACCATAGATAAAGTTATAAACAAATTAGAATTGCTTGAAACAGACCCAGAAAAAGAAGAATTTGAAACATTCCAGTTAAAAGATAATGTTTTTCCTAGAGGTCTAGTTCCATTAGAAGAGTTATTTGATTTCAATGATGTGGCTAAAATGCCTAAGATTGAGCCCACAAGAGTAGTAGTAGAATACTATAACATAGGCAATGAAAATGACCCCAAAATCATAAAAATACCTAAATCAATCCCAACTGTTGAAAAACAAAAATACATTGCTTTATTCAAGTTTTCATTTGAGCTATTAAGATCTTAAACCATATGATACAGAGATTATACAACAAAAAATTCCAATTAAAGAGGATCATAAATGATTTAAACAAAAGCTCTGATGAATAAATCCAATTTTGATGCCTTTGAATGAGAAGGAAATTAAAAGAATTTATGACTCTAAAATCATAGTTCCTCTTAGGAACTCTAAATGGGTCTCCAATATAATGTAAAATATGAAGAAAATAGGTGAAATCATAGATTTTAGGAACCTTAATAAAGTCTCCTTAAAGGACAACTACCCTTTACCAAAAATGGATCATATTCTACAAAAGGTAGTTGGCTCTTCTACAATTCGTTTAGTAGATGGTTTCTCAGGTTATAATCAGGTTTTAATGCACCTTGAAGATCAAGATAAAACAACCTTTACTACTCCATGTGGTACCTTCATGTATGTGAAGATTCCCTTTGGGTTAATAAATGTTGGGGCCACATTTCAAAGAGCAATGGATATTACTTTTGTTGATGAATTGGCAGATTTATTGTGATCTATCTAGATGACATCACTGTTTATTCTAAAACTGATCCAGAACATTTGTCACATCTGAGAAGGGTATTTGAGAAATGTGGGAGGTTTGGGATTTCACTAAACCCTAAGAAAACACTATTTGGCCTTGAAGAAGGAAAAGTTCTTGGTCATACATCTTTAAGGAAGGTATTAAAATTGATCCTAAAAGGATTGAAGCTATTCTGAAAATCAATCATCCAAGAAACATTAAGGAACTTCAATTATTTATTGGTAGAATAGACTTCCTAAGAATATTTATCCCTAACCTTGCAGAACTTCTGCGAAACATAACAAACATACTAAAAAGGGATTCAGAAATCAAATGGAGCATTGAAACTAGGAAATCATTTCACCAAGTCAAGCAAGCATTGACTAAAGCACCCATCCTTATCAATCTAGATTTTACTAAAGATTTTATAATTTCTTCATTTGCTTTCGAACATATTGTTGTAGATGTCCTTTTACAAAAAAGTGATGATGGATGTGAATAACCTATTTCTTTCTTTAGCAAGGCTCTAAGGGATGATGCACTCAAATATAATATAATGGAAAAACAGACCTTTGCATTGATAAAAGAAATTAAGGATTTCAGAGTATATATCCTTGATTCTCACATAATTTCTTATGTACCAAATGATGTCGTTAAATATATTTTGACACAAAATGGACTAGATAGCAAAAGAGGAAAATGGATTGCCATGATTCTTGAGTATGACATGGAAGTCAAGCCAACCAAGCTTATCAAAGGACAAGGATTAGCCAAATTGATGGTTGAATCTAACTTTAATTCTTTGGATATCAACTTTGTAGCTGCATTAGATGATCAAGAGGGACATGCAACTCCACAACTAGATGAGGCTTTCATGACCTCACTCTGGTATGCAGCTCTTATTTATGTTTTATTCAATTTAAATTCTGCTCCTAGTCTAACTAAGACAAAGGCTAGATTTTTTAAGTTAAAAGGAGTTAAATTTTGGATCATAGATAAAGTTTTATATTGGAAATATGTTGGTGGTATTCTACTAAGGTGTTTGCTGAAGGATGATGCAGAAAGAAAAATCCAGGAATTCCATGAAGGTGACAATGGTGGTCATCTATACTGGAAAACCACTGCTAATAATATCCTTAGAGTTGGTTGTTACTAGCCTACACTTTTCACAAATGTTCATAAATTCCAAATATTTGAAGGGAAAAGAAATATTTTTCCTCTACCTTTGAAACCCATATCTATTGAAAGTCCTTTCCAACAATGGGGGTAGGATTTCATTGGAGAAATCCACCCACCATCCTTTGCCCAACATAAATGGATCCTCACTGTTGTTGACTGCTTCACCAAATAGATTGAGGCCACACCATCCAGACTAGCCACAAATGTTGTTATCATAAAATACTTATAAACTAATATCTTGTCCAGATTTGGCTATCCAAACAATCTCATTACAGACAATGCTACAACCTTTAAATGTAAGAAAATGATATATTTCTGCAACAAATACCATATTACCTTGAGACATTCAATTGCCTATTACTCATAGGGTAATGGGTTGGTTGAATATTCAAATAAAAGTCTGGTGATCATAATTAAGTTGTTAGCAGAGAACAAAAATTCATGGCACAATAGGTTGATAAATGCACTTTGGGTTGATAGGCTTACCACAAAGAAATCAATTGGCATGTCATCATACCAATTGGTTTATGGAATGGATGTTTTTATTCCATCCTCTTTAGAGTTCCAGTCATGAAGATAATTCAAGAATTACAGTTTGAGCCAATTGAGATCCAAAGGAGAATTTATCAGACAATCAAATCGTAGCAATCCATGGAATAAGTCTATAATAAGGCTCAAGTCGTTCAAGAGAACATCAAAAAGGTTTTTGATAGAAAAATCAAAGCAGATGATTTCACCTTGGGTGATATCATTTTAAAGTGGGATTTTAGAAGAGAGGACAAAGGAAAGCATGGAAAATTCGACAATATGTGGACAAGCCCTTATTTCATTTATGCTTTTAGAGGACACGATGCATTTTTTATCCAACATGTAGAGGGGAAAGAGATGCTTCGTGGACCTGTGCATGAGAGAATGTTGAAGCACTATATTTCTAAGCAATAGATATTTTTTGGAGCATTAATCATTGTAAATATCATTGTGTTTATTATTTTTATTGGGTGACCTATCAAAAGAAGTTGAAGCCCACATAGAATCCCTCGGATTCCATTGAAATGTTATCATAAGTACCACAACAAAGGAAATTAGGTGTGGATATTTCTGAAATAGAACACTCAAGGCTACTAATCAAATTTTCTTGGCACTTCACAGGGAGAGTGCCATCCCCAGCTAGAGCCACTTTTAGGGTCCTATAATTTATAGCATCTCAAGGTAATTGAGTATTGTATATCAAGAATATTATTTTGTAAATACTTGCCAATCTGCCAATGATTTCCAAATAAAAGAAAAAAATAGAATAAAAAATGAAAAGAGGGTATAAATAAGAAAAGAGAAAAAACAAAAATATTGAAAAAGAATGAAAAATAGAACCCCATCAAAAGAAAAAGAAAAAGGAATAATACTGAATGTGTTGCAAGTCTAAATGCCACTACTGAAAGTTAGTTTTCTCCCTCATTATGATATGAAAATCACCGTTTGAGTGATCTCAGTTAAATAATTATGAATGAAGGTATTACAGACTCATGTGTTGGTGGGTTTCTATGTTATTTTAGGCAACAGATCGATTAGATTGCAAAATACACAGACACTTAAAATGGAAAACAACAGAGAAATACAGTAAGAAAATACAAGAACACAACAATTAATAAGGAGTTCACCCTATCCTCGAGGGCTACATTGACGATCCAGCTTTTAGTGGTGGCCTTCTTTTATTGTGTCTTAAAGCAGAGAAATACAATGAAGGAGCTCAATATGAGTCTCCTGAAACAAAACTACTTGGTAGGGTGGTTCTTGGATTCCCCAAACCACTAGAGTTCACATAATCTTTTCCTTATCAACTCTTTACCTTTCTGGTCTTTAATGGAAGGAGCCCAATGTGGTGCTCAGTCCTGACAGATCCTCTCAGGGATGGCTTGAACCTCTCAAGCTCTCTAGTGCTCGACGCTGCCTATGGTCAGCTCGTCCCTCTATCTTTTTTCTTTTTCTTCACAGTCTTTACTTTGTTTTCTCTGTCTTCTTCCCTTTCTTCTCCTCTCCATATTTGGTCAGTGACCTTTTCTATTCTCTTTTCATGGCTTTAAAGCCAATCGATGTCACGACTGTTTGATTCCCCTTCCACCTCCATCGGATAGCCTGTTGTTGTTCAATTGGAATTCCCTATCTCTACATCATGGCTATTGGCTCACAGGGAATTGCCACCTATCCTTCTGCAAAATATGCCAGCTCATCCCCATCGGTTTGATTCTTTGGTTATGTTGGGAAATGGCTCATCCACCACCTCAGCGATCAAATTGGACCTCAAATATTTATGGATCTTAGCTTATTCCCCTATCAAATCTGGTTCTTTCATTGGGCGTGTTCTTAGCCATTAGATCTAGAGCCTCCAGATCCGATGCCATTTGCTCATTTCGCGCAGTTTACTTGCTCGACCATTAGCATGTGATGAGAGGTAGTTTTCTCTCTCCTCCACTTACCAGGCATTGGGCGCTGAATGGAATCACTAGGTTTTAGCAAAATGTACTTACCACCCAAGGGTGATCTTGATAAATACTGCCAGTTTCTAGAGCGCGGGTCTCACCTTTAGCCTTTTGCGCTTTTTCCCACAATTTCCCCGGCTTCCATGTGACCGAGCACTTCAGGGCCTTTCCATTTCGAGGGGGTTTTTCTCAGTGATGCGCGATTGCTAATCGCGCATCAGAAACTACCTCCTTTTCTCGATCCGGGCTTCCCAAGTGCTAGTTTCACCTCCTCCGCAGTCTCCATGGGCCTCGCTCAATTTGCTTTGACCAAGGTCCTCGTCGTTCCACACTAGCTGCCAACTGCCACTATTCAAAGGTTTTTCTGATTTCTCTGTGCTCTTCAATTCAAAGTTTGTCCCAATCTGATACAATCATGGTACTTTGATTATTCTTTATAGATCTAATTCGGATCATGGCCTTCCCACTAAAAAAGCTTTTGGACCACCAAAAGTTGGTTTTCAAGCATTAACTAAGTGAGGGTATTGTTGTCTCACTTGTCCAATCTCAATCCACTTTGCATTGATCGAATTTGAACCCTTGAGCCCTACTCTGAGGTACTCAACATCTCCTCTGCATGTCTTCCTCACCTTCCTATCTAGAACTGTGTCTTCCTGCAATTCATTAAGATATTCAGGTAGTAGGTCATCAATAGAAGGCAATTGACTCTGCTCTTCAAGATCCTCAATTAGAGAGGGTTCAAACAATCTCAAGCAATCTGCATTTACAACTGAGTAGGTGTGCATGTAAGCTGGTAGATCAAGGCGAAAAGAATTTTCACCAATCTTCTAAAGTATTTTGAAAGATCCATACCTGATGGGCTTTAGCTTTTTACCTTCACCTTGCATCCCATCTTTGCTGATATACAGCCAGACTTGGTCACCAACTTTGAAACTATGCTTTGTCATGAGTAGCCTTGTATTTGGCTTGGATCTTTTCCAGCTATTCCTATACTACCTGGTGGATCTCCTAGATTTGTTCAATGAACCTAGTTGCGTTGTCCACATCACTATGTCCCTCAACTATGGTATGTTTACCAAAGAAAAAATCCAAAGGAGACCATGGGGTGAAACCAAAAAGGTCTCAAAAGGAGATCTTTGTGTAGAATAATGTTTTTCTCTGTTGTAAGCATGCTACACATAACACAAATGTTCACCCCAAAGCTTAGGATGTTTGCTGCAATATCCTTTGAGTAGCTAGATCACTGTCCTATTAACTACTTTTTTCTGGCCATCAGTTTGTGGATGAAAAGTTGTGCTTTTCTTTAGTTTGGTGTCCATCAATTCCCACATACTTGACCAAAAATTCCCCACAAATCGAGTGCCTCGATCAGATACAATGGAAGTGGGTAATCCAAAATGAACCAATACATGTTCAAAGAACAGTTTTGTAGTTTGTTTAGCTGTAATATGTTTATTATAAGGTATCAAAACACACATTTTGTTGAACCTATCCACAACAACATATAGATAATCATGAACTTTCCTAGATTTAGGTAGTCCTCCAACAAAATCCACGGAAACACTTTCCCAAGGGTGAGAAGGTACTAGTAATGGAGTGTACAAGCCTAGTTTCCAGTTGTTGGGCTTGCTTTTAGCACACATAGTACACCCTCTTACATATCTAGAAACTGTTTCATTGATTTTTGGCCAATAACAAAATCTTGGCAGCTTTGCAAAAGTTTTACTTACCCCAAAGTGACCTGATATTAGAGAAGTGTGTGCTTCTCTAATTATTTTTACTCTCTCAGTTTGTGGAATGTAGAGTTTCCCACAATGGTATAAGAGTCGGTCCTTTACATGATGATCCAATTCGTCTACTCTTTTGCCTTGACTTAACATTGCATATACATCTTTGAAATCTATATCTTGAGCATACTGTTCAATGTAACTCTCATGTAACACAAAATTATGCTTAAGTATAGTAGATGCATTTATAATGGGTCTAGATAACATGTCTGCAACTTTGTTGTGTATGCCTTTTTTATATCTGATGACTAAATGAAACTATTGTAGAAAACCCATCCATCTATAGTGTCTTTATTGCTGCAACTTAGTTTGGGAGTGTAGATATTGAAGTGGTTGATGGTCAGTATGTATTATTGTCTCTTTGCCCATTAGGTAACGTTTCCACTTTTTCACACTCTGAACTAATGCATACAATTCTTTATCATATGTAGGATAGTTAACTACTGTAGGATTGAAAGTCTCAGAATGATAATATATGGTTTTACCATGATGTGTCAACACTGCTCCCATGGCATAGTCACTGCCATCTATTTGGATCTCAAATGGTCATTGCAGATTAGGCAGTGCTAGTATAGGTGTTGTACTAATATTTTCTTTCAAGGTGTCGAAGGCTTTCTGATGTTTTCCTCCCCACTGAAACACCTTGTTCAATCCTATTAAAGCATGTAAGTGAGCTAAAATTGAGGAAAATTTAGAAATGAACTTCCTCCAATATTGTGCTACCCCTAAGAAGCTTCTCACTTTTGTAGCAGACCTGGGTTTAGGCCAATTCATAATGACTACCACTTTAGAGGGATCTATCTTCAACTCACCACCCCCTATTATATGACCCAAATAATTTAAATATGTTTTGCCAAATTCACATTTTGAGAGTTTAACATGAAGTTTTTCTCTTTACAAAACATCTAGTGTTTGCTTAACATGCTTTAAGTGTTCTTCCCATGTTTTAATAAAAATCAGAATGTCATCCAGATACACAATAACAAAATCATCAAGAAAAGGACTGAGTACATCATTCATTAATCTCATGAAAGTAGCAGGAGCATTGGTTAAGCCAAAAGGCATAACCAACCACTCATACAATCCCTGTTTTTTTTTAAAGTAGTCTTTCATGCATCTTTTTCTACAACTCGAACCTAATGGTATCCACTATGCAAGTCTAGCTTGGTGAAATAAATAGCTTCCTTCAATTGATCTAAAATATCATCTATGCGAGGAAGGGGATAACGATTTTTTATTGCTATCTTATTTAGTGCTTGGTAGTCAATGCACATTCTCCACGAGCCATCTATATTTCTCACCAAAACGATTGTTGACCCATATGGTGATGTGCTAGGCCTGATGAACCCCTTCTCGAGCAACTCCTGCACTTACTTCTTGATTTCAACATTCTCTAAAGTAGACAACCTATACATTCCAATGTTAGGCAAAGGAGCATCTTGCTGCAAAATAATATCATGTACTATTTACTTTTTGGGTGGCATACCTTTAGGTTCTTGAAACAAGATATCATACTCTAAAACAACCTTTTCTAAATCAGCTTGTTGTTTAGCATTACAGCCCTCAAATACATTGGTTTTTTCAAGTTTCTTTTCCTTTACAACTATCAATAAGATTTTTTTGCATGAATTTATCATTCTTTTCATCTTCCCTGAGTTTATGAGAGTATAATTATTCTTGAGCTTATGAGCTCTTACAAAGTATTTGACTCCATATTTAACAAGTAGATACTTATTCTCAGCTCTATAGAAAATAGCTTTTCTATCATAAAAGTAAGGACTTCCTAAAACAATTCCACATATATCCAAAGGAACTATGTCTAACTCAACCTCATCTACAAATGTTGACCCAAAAGAAAACTTGAGTTTGCACTGTCTAGTCACTTGTAGTTGTGCTTTATCATTTAACCATCCTAATGGGTATGGCTTCTAGTGAGGTGTAGTTGACAATCCCAATTTCTTCACAATTGCTTCAGAAATTAAATTTACTTGTGAGCCACTATCAAACAAAGTATCAATCTTTTGATGTTTGGAAATAACTCGAATATGGAAAAGCTCACGTCCTTTTCTCTCATTTTCTTCATCAGTAATAGATTGTGCAGAATTACTAGTAGATGCTTCAAAATTCTTACCTTTTATACCTGTGGCTGTAATGGTTGTTTCATCTCCCAAGTCTAACCCCAAATCTTTCTGAATAGCTGCAGTAGTCTTCTTCTTCTTGCCCTCAAATTTCTTAGGTCTTAGCTCTGGATGCAGAATCCAACAATGCTCATCCTCATGCCCATCCTTTTTATGGTAAGTGCATGAAGCCTTGCTTTTTTGTGCAGTGTTAGCCTTCCTTGCTTTCCACTTTTCCTTTCTTTTCTCCTTGCTCTTGCTTGTATTGGGTTGGGATGGTCCCCCAACTTCTGGATTTCCATTCTTTCCTCTAGCTTCTAGATGAGTAGCTTATACAAACACCTCATATATACTAGTGGGATTGAACAGGAGGATGGTATGCCTCATGTAGCTGTGTAGACCACCAATGTACTTCAACAGAGTCTCTGGTGAGTCTAATGAGATTCCTAGAATCAATGCTCTCTTTCTAAATTCTTGAGTGTACCCTTGCACACTTTGCCCTGTCAACTGCTGAAGAGTTTGCCAACTCATCATGGCTTGTTGCATGTAGGCCAATGGATAGAAAT
This sequence comes from Pinus taeda, assembly GCA_000404065.3. Classification (NCBI taxonomy): domain Eukaryota; kingdom Viridiplantae; phylum Streptophyta; class Pinopsida; order Pinales; family Pinaceae; genus Pinus; species Pinus taeda. Next base: position 20,260 of record APFE030915823.1, read on the forward strand.
TCTTTTTGATTGCAGAAACCAATTTGCTCCAGACAGAGATAATCTTACCATGTCTTTTCAGGTCAGATTGGGTTCTACCTTCCCATCAAACCAAGGCAGTGCCTCCTACGTGTAGGCTTGCCAGTTGAATCTTGCTCTTGTCTGAGTCGATGTTCTATGCTCTACAATAAACATCAATTTGTTTAATCCAATTTTCCAACTTCTCTACATTTAGCTCTCCATCATATATAGGCAAATCAAATTTAACATCTAGCTTGATCAAAGATGCTTTCTTGTTATGTACAGGGCTATTAAGAGGCGTGAGAAAGCTTTCCTCTTTCCCTTTTCCTTTTGAGTGGTGATGGAAATGTGATTCATCTTCTCCTTTGTCTTGTTTAGATCCTGATGAATCTTCATCCTTGTGTTTTCTAAAGTCCTTATACATTTCTTCTACCATGGACTTTATGGCTAGGAAAATTTCTATGAATTGAGGGTCTGGACCCATAGGAACTTCCTCTGACATTGTCTTCCGAGGATATACTCTCCCAATTTTAGGATTAGTTTCATCCAAATCTCCTTCTCCTAATTTGAGCTTTGATCTAGTGAGCATTCACAGCTAAACCAACACAAGAAAGTCTAACCTTACAGCCTAGAGCTCTGATACCACTTGATCTGAAAATCACCTTTTGAGTGATCTCAGTTAAAGAATTATGAATGAAGGTATTACAAACTCATGTGTTGGTGGGTGTCTATGTTATTTTAGGCAACAGATCGATCAAATTGCAAAATACACAGACACTTGAAATGGAAAACAACAGAGAAATATAGTAAGCAAATACAAGAACACAACAATTAATAAGGAGTTCACCCTATCCTCCAAGGCTACGTCTCCGGTCTAGATTTTAGTGGTGGCCTTCTTTTATTGTGTCTTAAAGCAAAGAAATACAATGAAGGAGCTCAATATGAGTCTCCTGAAATAGAACTACTTGGCAAGGTGGTTCTTGGGTTCCCCAAGCCAATAGAGTGCGCATACTCTTTTCATTACCAACTCTTAACCTTTTTCGTCTTTAATGGAAGGAGCCCAATGTGGTGCTTAGTCCTGATAGATCCTCTCAGCGATGGCTTGAACCTCTCCAGCTCTTTGGTACTTGATGCTACTTGTTGTCAGCTTGGCCCTTTGTCTTTCTTCTTTTGCTTCACTATCTTTTCTTCATTTTCTTTATGTTCTTCCTTTCTTCTCTTCTCTATCTTCGATCAATGTCTTTTTATGTTCTTTGTTCATGGCTTTAAGGCCAATCCATCTCACGACTGTTTGATTCCCCTTCCACCTCTATTGGATCACCTACTGCTATTCACTTAGAATTCCGTATCTTTGCCTCATGGTCATCGACTCACAGGGAGTGGCCACTTGTCCTTCCACGAACTACCAGCTTGTCCCTGTCAGTTTGGTTCTTTAGTTATGTCGGGAAATGGCTCATCTACCACCTTAGTGGTCAAATCGGACCTCAAATATTTATGGATCTTAGCTTATTCCCCTGTCAAATTCGGTTCTTTCATCAGACGTTTTCTTAGCCGTTAGATCTGGAGCCTCTAGATCCAACACCATTTGCTCATTTCGCGTGGATGACTTACTCGACCGTTAGCATGCGATGAGTGGCGGTTTTCTCTCTCCTCCACTTGCCATGCATCGGGTGTTGAATGGAATCACCAAGTTTTAGCCAAATCTGCTTACCGCCCAAGGGTGCCCTCGATAAATACCACCGGTTTCTAGAGCACAAGTCATACATTTAGCCTTTTGCGCTTTTTCCCATGGTTTCCCTGACTTCCATGCGACTGAGCACTTCGAGGCATTTCCATTTCGAGGGGTTTTTCCCAGCGATGCGCGACTAGCACCAGAAACTGCCTCCTTTTCCCGATATAGGCTTCCCAGGTGCTAGTTTTGCCTCCTACGCAGTCTCCATGGGCCTCGATCAACGTGCTTTGACCGAGGTCCTCTTTGTTCCACGCTGGCTACCAACTTCCACTATTCAAAGGTTTTTATGGTTGCTCTGTGCTCTTGAGTTCTAACTTTGTCCGGATCTGATATAGTCATGGTACTTTGAATATTCTTCATGGATCCAATTCAAATCACATTGTTAAATAAAGGTTGTGTGCAGCTTGTTCAAAATGCCACAATGTCTAGCTACTTGTTTAATCATATAGTGTAATCATGATTAAACTCCTTTAAATTTATGTAAGCTAGGTTAGAGAATAAATATTTTCCCAACAGTTTAATCTAAGTAAATCAGCAGTTAGGTAGAAAATGACATTGATTCAATTGTCTAATCTGAATCAATAGGAGAAATAAGGAATAATTTAGATAGTTTTTCATTTTGTAATAAAAGAAAGTAAAGTTAGTTTACTAGTCTAAGTGCACCCTTTAGAAAAAATAAATATTAGTTTAGTTATGGGTAGGTAAATTAGTTGGTTTTGTAAATATATGCCTATGTGATTTTTATCCTAAGTTTTAATCATATGTGAAAAGGCCAAAATATGCACCATGGGATAAAGTGTTTTTCATGTTTGTTTTCTAATCCTTATCCTAAGTCCAAAAAGAAAAAACATAAAGTGCATGGCAACAAACTTTATCTATCGTATCTGGTTAAAGGTCGGTGTTGTTGAAACATTAGGATTCGCTCTTGCTCCTCATCCACGGTGCACATCATCCTTTAGCGCCTCTCTCCATCATGCCTTTACCATCTGATCCAGATTTGAAGAGGAATGCAACAAATTACAAAGATAACCATAAACACAGAGATGCAACGGAAAATAATACTTCATTTCATTAATGTAAAATACTGAAATATGCTTACAAACAGGAATGGAAATAAACCAGTTAGGGCGATGGTAGCTTATCTCTGATAAGAGATGTGGTAGCTACATGCCTCTTAACTGCCTTACAATGAGGCTCAAGGGCCTTTTTATTATTGAACAATAAGAGCAAACCCTAAACAACCAAAACCATAACCAGAGGAGTTGTAACACCAAGAGTTTATTGGCCCCGTTGGAGTGAGTTGGAAAGCCAACTTCCTGGGGTTGTGACTTGGTCATATTATCTCCATTTGATGCGCATGATAGTCTGTTGGAAATATCTCTACGAGGAATACGACGAAAAATATGATTTTAAATAAAGAACTGTTGGTGGTAGATTTCCAAAAAAACGTCATTTAGGGCCTCAAAACGGCTCCGGAAGTTTAGGACCTGAAAAAACTACAAAAAATAGTAAATTGTGCTACAATTAAGGAAACCGAAAAACTAAAAGAAGAAATGGTGGGGGTCCAAGTGGAATTGGTGGGTCAACACCAATATCCACCTGGATCATTCCTCCCCCCTTAGGAAGCAATGGTCCCCATTGTGTTTAGTTGCGATGAGGGAACTTCTGCTGAACTTGTTCCCTGGTGAGCCACTTTCCCTGCTAAAGGAGTTGGCCTACTTTGACAACTCGATATAGTTGGATATTATGCTGGCAAGTGTGCTTGATTTGTGTGTCCATGATTTGATTAGTTGCAACTTGTTCCATGCAATTTGGATTTAACTCTTTGGGTGTGAGCTGTTCTGCAATGTCGAATGTGACTATTAATGATGGAAAGTATGACCGAAGGCAGTCCACGTTGACCGCTGGGTGCAGGCCAAGGAATGGGGGAATGCTGAGCTCAAATGAATTGTCTCCCACAACCTTAATAATGGTGTAAGGACCATATCAGAGTGGTCTAAGTTTTCGATCGGCTCCGGTAAGGTGTTCCTTTTGCAAATGCAACCAGACTTTGTTGCCCACCTGAAACTTGTGTGCCACCTGATGTTGATAATGTCACCGCTTGTACTTAGCATTTGATTTCTCTAGAATGTCATGGATCTACTGGCGAATATGTTGGATGTGCTCAATGAAGTTGTTTTCCTTATCTGTTTCCGACTAGACATGAGTCGAATCTCCGTGAGTAGCTACAAATGGCATGGCCACATCAATGGGACATAGTGGCTGGAATCCCAAGCCCACCTAAAAAGGGCTGTGGCTAGTTGAGTTGTGGAGAGCCTAGTTGTAGCTGTGCTGAACATAGGGGAGGCTCTCATCCCATGTGCATGGATGCTTTGAGTTGTACATGTGCAGAATTTTTATGATCATCTTGTTGACAACCTCTTTCTAGCCATCAGTTTGAGGATGGAAGGCTATGGACTTAGTGAGTTTGGTGTCCAGCATCGACTAGAGACTGGACCAAAATGTACTGAGGAACCTGTTGTCCTAATATGAGATGATAGACTGTGGGATCCCAAAGTGTACCCACACTCATTCAAAGAAGAGTTTAATAGTGGCTTCTGCTATGATATTCTTCTTACAGACCGCCATAATGGCCAACCTTGACAACCTGTCAACGACCAAAAAAACACAGTCATTTCCATGCTTAGTGGAAGGATGGCCTGACATGTAATCCATGGAGATGGATTCCCAAGTTTGACTAGGGGTACGCAACGGGGTATAGAGGCCTTGCTTCTTGATGGTTGGTTTGGCAATAGCGCATGCAGTGAATGATCTGATGTACTTCTTGACATCTTGTTGAAGATTCAGACAATAGAAATAATTTTTCAGTACTGCCACCATTTTCTTGACCCCGAAAAGCCCAACAGCCCAACTATAGTGTGCTTCCCAAATCATCTTGGCATGCTCACTTGAAGGAACACAAAAGGTGACCCAGGTGGCATAACAGGGCATCCTAGAGGTGAAAATCTGGAACATGCTGACCCTCCAAGAGTGTCTGGTATGTGTGGCCAAATTATGGGTCACTTTTGTAGAGAAGTGGTCAGTCAGAAGTCTCGTGCCCACAAGAGTTGAGCAAGATGGTTAACACCATGATTGATAGTTGACTCAGGAAATTTGCAACATTATTGGTGCTGCCCTTCTTACACTTGATATTCAAATGGAATTGTTGCAGGTATGTGGACCACTTCTGATGGCGATCATTCTGTAATTTCCCTTGGGTCTGTATGAACTGCAAGGGTTGGTGGTCTGTGTGGATGACCGTTTCCTTCCACCAAATGTGATGCTTCCATTGTCAGCAAGCTTGCATAATGGAATACATCTCTTTGTCATAAGTGGGATACTTCCAGACTGTGTCTAAAAGTGTCTCATTGTGATATGCCACTGGATGTCAGTGTTGAGTAAGGACTACCCCAATAGCATAGTTAGTGGCATCTGTCTCAACCTCAAATGGTTGTTGCAAGTCTAGTAATGCGAGCATTGGTGCTGAGCAGAGGCAATATTTCAACTCTTTGAATGCCTTTTGTTGAGATTTAGGCCAAAAGAATTTTTCTTTCGCTCCTCCCTTGGTGACTTGACTCAAGGGCCAAGTGATATGAGAAAATCCCAACACGAACCCACGATAGAAGTTGGCAAGACCTAGAAAGTTGCGAAGCTCTGTCAGAGTGGTTGGAGATGGCCAATCTTGAATGAATTGGATCTTGGCTAGATCCACATTCACCCCCTATTTATCAATAATGTATCCCAGATATTGAACCTGGGTCATGCCAAAAGTGCATTTCTCCAAATTGGCACATAACTTGTGTTGCCACAGTGTTTGGAGAACCTGTTGGATGTGGTGGAGGTGCTCTTCCCAACTCTAGCTGAAGATCAGGATGTCATCCAATTATACCACTACAAATGAGTTGGTGAATGGCCACAAGATGTCATCCATTAGCCTCATGAAGGTTGCAGGAGCCTTCGTCAATCCGAAAGGCATAACCTACCATTCGAAAAGTCCCTACTTGGCTTTGAAGGCAATCTTCCACACATCGGAGGGTTTGATTGGTACCTGGTGATATCCTAACTTCAAATCATTCTTGCTGAAATATTTGCCCCCCTTCAGTTGGTCCAGGAGGTCATCAATCCGTGGGATTGGGTACCTATTACAGATAGTGATCTTGTTCAGCACCCGATAGCCAATACATAGTCTCCAAGTCCCATTCTTCTTTTGTACCAATACGACCGGGCTCCCATAGGGCGATGAACTCTAATGGATGTGACCTTTTTGTAGCAGCTCTTGAATTTACCTCTTGATTTCATCGTTCTCCATAATGGAGCGTCGATAGATTGGTCCATTGGGAAATGACACAACTTGGGTTAGATTGATGGAGTGCTTGACCTGCCAGTGCAGAGCAACCCTTGCGGGGGAGGTGAAGATTTCCTCGTACTCCTCCACGACCTTGTCCATCTATAGTTGTCATGCATAGGGGCCCTGTCTAGAGGTCCTGGCCACTATCTTCTTCTTTCCTTGAGGGCATATCATTAGGAAAACAAATTTCTCAATTTTGGAAATGAGCTTACTACATTGTTTTGTAGTAACCAAAGAGATGGTGGTAGGCAGTGCTACCTCTGGTATCCTGTACAACTTATTTCCCAAAGTAAGAATAACAACCTAGGGCCTTGATTCATACACAACATGTCACTTCCACAAGTATGGTTGTCCTAATAATACATCACAAACTTCAAGGGGAGAAATTTCACACAATACCTCATCTGTGAGGGGCTTGATGTTGTATGGAAGGTGACACTGTTGGCTCACACGAAGATCTCGTCCTTGGTGAAGCCACCCGATGGTGTACAGTTATGGATGTGCTGTGGTTAGTAAACCTCGCCACTTCACGACCTCTGTAGAAATTAGGTTCTTTTGGCTCTCGTTGTCGATAATGAACTGTAGCAGGGAGCCCTTTACCCACATCTAGGAGTGGAACAGATGCTCTTCCTCCTCTGGATCTTCGGGTTCCTGTTTTTGGATCTTCGTGGTGGAAATGATGGCATTGAGCTTTACATCGATAATCTACTTCCCTTTGTCATTCTCCTTTTCAGGTTCTGACTTAGATTCGGAACATGCATCTGATTCTAAAACCTTTAGCTTGGGCACCAGTGACTGCTTGGTCCAACACTCACTTGTGTTGTGAGTGGAGCTCTTATGGAACTCACACCACTTTCCCGTATCCTTTTTCAGCTTCATGACATTGTTCTTTGCTTGCAGCTTTGGCAGGTTGACTTGGGCCACCCCACCTTGGCTTTGTCCTTTATTTTGTGGTTTGGGGGTACCTTTTCCTTGCTTCAGATTCGCAGATCAAAAGTCTCACTTCTTCTGTTTAAAATTTTGCTCGACCTTAATGGCATATCGATATGTCGTGTTGAGCAAGGAGATGTTTAGGAATTCTATTTCTTCCTGGATGTACTTGTGCATGTAGCCGTGATATTTGAGTACCAAATGCTGTTCCATATCCTTGATACCCAACTTTGTGTGAAGGGTATGGAAAATATTGGTAAACTTAGGCACGTCTTGGTCCCTTCCCTACTGTAGCGTGGTCCACTTTATGTATTGATCCTCTTAGCTTCCGACAAGGTAGTACTGCTCCTCGATGGCATCCCAGAATGAATTCCAAGTGGGTGTGGATGAAAATAGTGAGCTGGTACTTTCATCCTTTTGCTCACAGTAGGATTCCCACCAATCCTTGACGTGGGGGGTTGCTTTGAGAAGAGCGAAAATAATATTTTCATAACTGGAAAAATCATGAACAAAAAAATAACCCTCTAGCATATTTAACCATTTATTGATGGCATTTACATCTATCTGTCCCTCGAATATGGGGATTTTAAAATTAACTTGTACCTTAAATGGTGTGGCATTTCCAGAGTAGCTATTAGAAGCTGATGTGTTGCCCCTAGGTAGCCGCTGAAGGATCTGGGCAAAGCTATCCATCATCGCATTCCTTTGTCACTAGAGGGCTTCTTTGAGCAAGATTTTGATAGGATTTCCTACCCCCTCATCTTTCTTTTCATTCGCCATGGGAGGCCATCGGGATTTGCGACGTTGGTCTTGCAAAAGTTCAAACAGTTCAAGCCCTAACTCCTTATATCCTGACCTTGTTGGGGACATGCAAAGAAAAATAGAGAAAAATAGTATACCTCTCTGATACCACTGATCTAGATTTAAGCAAGAATGCAACAAATTAGAAAGATAACCATAAACACAGAGATGCAGCGGAAATAATACTTCATTTCATTAATGTAAAATACTAAAATATGCTTACAAACAGGAATGGAAATAAACCATCTAGGGCGATGGTAGCTTATCTCAGAGAAGAGATGTGGCGGCTACATGCCTCTGAACTACTTTATAATGAGGCTCAAGGGCCTTTTTATTATTGAACAATAAGAGAAAACCCTAAACAACCAAAACCCTAACCCGAGGAGATGTAACACCAAGAGTTTATTGGTCCCGTTGGGGTGGGTTGGACAACCAACTTCTCAGGGTCGCGACTTGGTCATATTATCTCCATTTGACACGCATGATAGCTCATTGGAAATATCTCTCCGAGGAATACGACAAAAAATTCAAATTTAGATAACAAATCATTGGTGGTAGATTTCCAAAAAAACATCGTTTAGGGCCTCAAAATGGCTCCAGAAGTTTAGGACTCGAAAAACTGCTAAAAATAGTAAAATGTGCTACAATTAAGGAAACTAGAAAACTAAAAGAAGCAATGGTGGGGGTCCAAGTGGAATTGGTGGTTGGCCACCAATATCCACTTGGATCACCATCATGGCGGGGTGGGGGGGGAAAATGTTGTTTCTCCCACCGGGCCTCATCCCCTACATGTCACTCGCTCCCAATTTCGCACCCCCCAAGTCGAAACCACATATCATTTTCTACCCCTTTCGAAACTATCGTTCCCTTGATCGCTTTACCGTGTCCCCAACACTACTCCTCCAACACTCACCTCCTACCATGTCACCTAGTCCTTAGCCAATTAAATGCATTCTCGGAAAATGACCATTCAACATTAAATTTGTAATTCTTGGTAACTGTTCAAGCTTAACAGTCCCATGCCATTTTCAACATAACTTTCACTAAACTATTTAAAGTTGATTGAATCCACCTGTTGGGCCTAAGAATTATACTTAAAATACATCCACTTTCACTTCATTCACACATTTTCTCACCTCTATTCCACCACCATGTCACCACATCAGCTTCACTTTCATCATTAAATGGGTTACTTGTGTTTTCCAAAAAATTATTAATTCTTGGTATTTTAAAGTGAATTTGTGGTTAAACTTTAGAAAATAATATCCATATACTTATACATAACAAATGGAATGAGAAATATGACATGTGTAGGTACAAAGGAAGCTTCCAAGGCATCTGTATGTGTCACTCTATGTTCAAATTCGATTTTGAGGAGATCATGGACCTCATGGAGAGGATCATGGACCTCATGGAGGAGATCATGGAGGATAGAGTTATGTGTCACCATTGGTTGAGAAATATGTGGATCAAAGGAGGGAATAGTGGGTCTACATTTATGAGTTTGTTATCATAGCTTTTGTATGAATAGGAGTGTTATCTCCTTCATTTGTAATCTTCATTTTTTGTAATCTTAATTTTTAGAATCTTATAACCTAGTAGAATTTAGAATAGCTTTGGTTTGGATCATATGAGCTTATAACCATTGTACTTTGAAAATTATGATGAATAAAATGGAGCTTCTTTGATCCTTTACATTTGACTTCTTTTTTGGTGTGCTTGTGAATCCTTACAAGGATCCCCATTGCCTATCAAGTACACTTTTGTTTTAGTAAGCTTTTATTTTAAGTTTGTGAATTTCATTAGATTAAATTATTAGGTTCATATGTTTGAAATATTAATGAATGACCTTTCATAAGAAAGTATTAATGTTTCCTTAAATGAATCTGATTTGTTATTTAATGGTTGATTTCATTAGTTTAAGTTTATGATTTATATGCTTGAGATATAAATGAATAGTCTCTTGTAATAGAGCTTTAATATTTCATGCAATCAATCATAATTATGTTCAATAGCTTTAATTTTATTAGTTTAAGTAGTTAATTAGAAATATTAATGAACAGTCTCCTGTAAGGGAGCTTTAATATTTCTTCACCTAGCTTAGTTTGGTTTGCCTCTAAGTCCACATATATTGGATGATCCTCAAAGTTTACTTACTCGGGTTGATAGTAAATGAAACTGTAATTTGCATCTACATTTTAGACCCAACATTTTGACACCATTGCGAGGGAGGATGATTTGGAGATTGACTTAGGAAGTTAGTTTTATTGCAATTTCTTTTTATGGACTGACTTGCGAAACCTGGTGACAACAGGATCTTCATAAAGGATTTCAAGCTTGGAGCATTTTTTATTCTCATACTTAGTTTTAAATTCAGTTTTTTTAAAACCCGCCATTTCTTACTAAAATGTTGAACAGGCACTTCTTGGAGAGCAAGAACAATATTGAAGATTGGTTTCAAAAGAACATTGTGTCAACTCCAAGAATAAAACAGGTTACTCACATGCTTGCAAATAATTAGGGAAAAAATTTAAATCTAGATGTGAGCATTTTTGAATTTTTAGTTTGTAGATAGCTTCACTGGAAGCATTATTTTACCTAGGAAATAAAATAAATCTTTCAAGTTAAAGGTAGAATACATTAGAAAAAATAAAATGAGATCTCGTAAAGTTTTCTTTTAGCCTTGCTTTTAAAAAGTAAAAAATAATTAAAAAATTATCCACATTTCTCATGAATAAACTTAAGTAAGAGTCACTTCATCCATGCTAATTTGCAAAAATAAAAATAAAAACAAAATCAATAGGTTAGTATGCTCTCTTCCTATGCTTCGAGCGATCAAGGAGATCATAAAATCTCTTGATTTATTTTCAAAATAAAATAAAAATCACTTGCTAGGAATTTGCACAAATCATTAAAACTACAAGCATCATAGGAAATTGAAATCATTTTTAACAAATTCTTTATTTTCAATTTCAAGAAAGGAAAGCAATGATTAACTAAGAAAACCCCAACCTTAACATCTACCTCTACATCATGTAGGTATCAGGTTTAGGTGGTTTTAATTAATTAATTTGCTGATGGCCTGAAGATCATGTTGATTTTAATTAATTTACTACTGGCCACAACAACAACATGGGTGGTGGTACAGTTGGTTAGCTCATAGGTCTCATAGCTTATCTGAGAAATCCTGAGGTCAAGAGTTCAAGCTTCTCTCACCCCATAAATTGTTTTACCTTCTAACGTGCGAGATGGGGTATTGAAATCCATTATAATTTCTCAATGTAGTGATTTATTTATGCCAACCAGTTTGTGTGACGCATTCTCTGAAAATTGTTAGCAAAACGAAGGTGTTACTCAGATTTATTTACTGTTATGAATATGCTCACGATGCAGCTTCCTTACAAGCTCATCATAGAAACTTCTGAGGTTAGTGAAAAGTTCCACCTTTTTTCTTTTTCTTTTAACAGTGAGCCACATAAACATAAAAATTGGACTATCGCCAATTTTCCAGTCTTTAGTTTTCCACCTTCATAATTCAAGTGAAGAGAAATAAATTGCATGAGAGGTGTATTGTCAATAGTCCATGCAGCTATAAATTAATATCGATGTTACCAGAGTTGTGATGCTAATTCCTCTTACTCTCCAATTAACCAAATATGAATTATGCCTTAGCAGTTTAGAAACAAAAGTGTTGATACAAGACACTGGAGAAAACATCGGCAATAGGAATTGAACCTGGGAAGGGGAAGCCCTATTAATACATTATTATAAACATGAAAAACATGAGCTACAAAAAGCAATTGATTCAGCATCACTGTATACAAATTCTACCATATAATGGACAAGGATTTGTTGGTGAGCCAACATGGTTATAAAACATGAAGCTAGACTCTGTATGAGGACACACATGCATGGAGGGGGAACATCTAGATCAACAGATTAGGGAGATGAATTTTTGGAAGATGTTTTTAGGAAAAAAACTAAATGGGTGCAATTGTCTCTCTATTAAAAGCCATTTTTTTCACGTCGTTCGCCAAATAAGGCTCTAGAGAACGCCACATATCTTCCAATCGGTTAAGAATTGGAGAAAATCATTTTTGGGTTTTATAACTGATCCTATTTTGAGAAAAATCCACATTTTATTTTTTAGAAATTTGTTTTTATTTGGCCATAAAATTGAGTTTTAAAATGATGTTTCAAAATTGTTATGCATTTATGGAAAATTGCTATGATGAAAAATGTTTTAATTCTTAGGGAAGGCGTTAGAGTGAATGAAAGGTTGAGTGTAACTCATTGTGATATGTTCTACGCTAAAAAGAAAAAAAATGTTTCAATTTCATAATTCAAGAAAGGCCATCAAGCGGCTCCATGTTTTGTAACCAGGCTATGTGTTTACGTTCAAGGACTGAGAGTTAAATGGACGGCTATTATTGTCATGAAACTCCTTATTCAGTAGTTATTCTTCATTTCTTATTCTGATTAATGTTTATTGCTATAGATATAAGGTGGGATATAATTGGAAGCGGTTGAGGACATGTTTTCAAAGAGAAAATTATTAACATGATTCTTCATTGTTATTACTTGTGCTAAATTGCATTTTCTATAGGCACAAAAGACCTGAAATCACTTATTCTGAATGAAGAGAAATAGAATGTTCCATGCTTGCAAGGAGACCAACACTTTAATAAGAGGGGTTCTTAAAAAAAAGGGATATGGATAAAACCATATCTCATAGGCTCCATAAGGAATTAGATAGATGACAAGGAGATAAAGATAAGCGTGATGACCTCTCACCAAACAAAAAAATGATATTACTAGAAATAATGAATAATTTTAGTTTTCTGACATTATTGGAAGCTTTGATAAGCACAACAAAATAACATTCTTCTTTCAGTTAAGTCAGCATTTCAGTTTTATTATGTCAATAGAAAGTGGTATTATCAGGTTTCTTCCTAAATCAAAAGCAAGCATAAGGGTTGAAACATTTGCTATTGTTCTTAGTGCCTGTCCAACTGTTATTGGCTTCAAGGATATAATAGTATTCCACATTTACACTAGGATTTAATTACTTGGCTATTATATGTAATAATCTATAGGACACAATAAAAAATTATAATGCTAAGCATTTACATGCACATGAGTCATCAAACATAAACATGGAGTCGATTTACAATTCATGGTTATTTTTACTAAAAGTATATTGTTATTAACATCATGAACTAGACTAAAATTATGCTTTTGATATTCCTTAATCTGTTTCATTTTGGCATATAATTTTTGCGTAAGAATCAGGGAATGAATGACCATCTCTTCTTGAACAAACTTATGTTCTTTATGCCAAGTTTTTTTAGTAGGTTTCGGATGATCAGCTGATCATTAAGGGGATTAAATTTTGACGACAATTGGTCTTCAAAAAACTATTTTCATGAAAATTTCTAAAGAACAAGACCACGATCATAAGAACGACATTTCCAGAAAATTACAAGTTCTTGTAACTTTCTGTAAGGGTATAATGGTTTGATATGTTGCATGTCAGATTAACAAATTTGAAGACTTCGGGGATGTTCCTAAATGTACAAGGATGGTGAAATACCTATCCACTCTTGAATTCGAAGTCAATAGGTGGCTGGTTAATGCTGGTCAAACTCAGCTATTTTAGCAAAAATTCCAAAATTGATGAACATATTTGCTATTTTTGAGATTTTGCATGGCATAATTCACTTTTTCCCAACAAGATTCATTATCCATTTGTAATTATCCACATACACTTCATTACATTTTCTTCAATGCCAACCCACCAATAAAAGAAAGGAAGCTCATTTACAAGCTTTTTGTTCCACTTAACATATTCATTGTCAGTTTCCTTTTTCTTACCATTGCAAATAAAACCTTGCTTCCATACAACATTGAGTCCATAGTCCTTGAGTCTAAATTTTTTTCTAAAAACACCTTGAAGCTTGCATGCTTTAAGGGCAAGCTATCATGCCGATAAACAAAGGGAATACATCAATGTCCCTTGTTCATTGGATATTCTAAGTATTCAACAACAACAAATTCATTCATACTTAGAAAGATGTGTTAGGGGCATCTTGATTCTCATCCACACCAAAGATGGGAGTTCTCATGCTAACTAGTGGCATCCATTAATGGCCACTAAGTTAACAATTTCTTGTTATGTTCGACACCAAAACATTTATTCACATGACAAGAATTGTGCCACCGAGGGTTGAAGACTTGAATATCCATCATATTGTAGCAAAGGAAGCATATTTATTTTCATTTATTTTCAGTTTTTGATGTAAATGACTTGAGGACAAGTCAATAAATAAGGCTAGGGGGGAGTGTAAATTCTAAATTTTGTATACCTTCTAAGCCTTATACATTTTGAGCCGCATTCAACAATAGATTCTGAACATTCAATAGAAGATCCAACAACAGATTTAGCAGCCGATGCAGCAACAATAAAGGACTCACTTTTTTGACTTCATCCACCATTTTCAAAGGCAAGTGAAGAAGACTATGATTAGAATTTTGCAGCCACACATGCAGATCATAATTTTGCAGCCACACATGCAAAAACTCTCATCCATTTTTTAAAGGGTAAGTTGAGTTATGATATTTTCTAACTTTTAAACATTTAATTCCTTGAAAGCTAGAATGATAATTTTTGGAAAGACTTCCTTTCCTCATTTCATAAAATTAACAAAACCATCAGTTTGGGGGGGAACATTTACATTCATACTTTGTCACATTCATATTTTTCCATATTCATATATCACATTCTAAGACCCACATACCTTCAAAATATATTCACCATTACATGAGCATATAAATGGCTTTGTAAAAAGTACTTAAAAGCGAATTGGATGCAACACAATCATGGTTGTTACACAAGAAACAACCATGATGCATTCCAACAAAAATTCTTTGCGATTAAAATCAAATTGTCATTATGCAAAGTTCATACATTAAAATTGAAGGCAACAAACAAAGTATGGTTGAAACACAAGAACCAACCAAGTTGCAATTCATTAAAAACACTTTGCAAAAGTTAAGTAATGATATCATGAAAATTTGAAGCCAAAACTCA
>APFE030915823.1:35219-93820 GCA_000404065.3 Pinus taeda
TAGTATTTTTAAGTGAATTTGTGGTTAAAATTTAGAAAATAATATCCATATACTTATACCTAACAATTGGAATGAGAAATTGACATGTGTAGGTACAAAGGAAGCTTCCAAGGCATCTGTATGTGGCACTCTATGTTCAAATTCGAATTTGAGGAGATCATGGACCTCATGGAGGAGATCATGGAGGATAGAGTTATGTGTCACCATTGGTTGAGAAATATGTGGATCAAAGGAGGGAATAGTGGGTCTAGATTTATGAGTTTGTTATCATAGATATTGTATAAATAGGAGTGTTATCTCCTTCATTTGTAATCTTCATATTTGTAATCTTCATTTTTTGTAATCTTAATTTGTAATCTTAATTTTTAGAATCTTAGAACCTAGTAGAATTTAGAATAGTTTGGTTTGGATCATATGAGCTTATAGCCATTGTACTTTGAAAATTATGATGAATAAAATGGAGCTTCTTTGATCCTCTACATTTGACTCCTCTTTTGGTGTGCTTGTGAATCCTTGGAAGGATCCCCATTGCCTAGCAAGTACATTTTTGTTTTGGTAAGCTTTTATTTTATGTTTATGAATTTAATAAGATTAAATTATTAGGTTCATATGTTTGAAATATTAATGAATGACCTTTCGTAAGAAAGTATTAATGTTTCCTTCAATGAATCTGATTTGTTATTTAATGTTTGATTTCATTACTTTAAGTTTACGATTTATATGCTTGAGATATAAACCAATAGTCTCTTGTAAGAGAGCTTTAATATTGCATGCAATCAATCAGAATTATGTTTAAGAGCTTTAATTTTATTAGTTTAAATAGTTTATTAGAAATATTAATAAACAGTCTCCTGTAAGGGAGCTTTAATATTTCTTCACCTAGCTTAGTTTAGTTTGTCTCTAAGTCCATATATATTGGATGATCCTCGAAGTTTACTTACCCGGGTTGACAGTAAAGGAAACTCTAGTTTGCATCCGCATTTTAGACCCAACACCACCACTCTCCTCCCTTTTCACTGCTTATTCTCTGCAATTGATAGATTCTACACAGTGCCTACTTTTAGAAACATTTCTCGCGACCAGACCAAGACATAAATTAACAATTGACAATCCTTTTTTTTTTAACCTAACAACTCGTTACCCAAACTGTTTCTAGGTAAGCTCCTCTATTAATTCCTTCTTTTCTTTCACTCAATTCCTCTTGTTCTTCACTAATACAGTCATGCCTCTAAAAATTAAAACCAAGGATTAACCTGTTAACCCTTTGATTCCCCCCTCTATGGACATAAATCATATCCCTCTGACTGATATGGATTACAGGATTAGTGAAACCCAATGTGATTGAGATTTTCTTGAATTATACTGCTAGTTAGAAGACAAACATGCAGATAAAATTGGTGAAATTAGGCTCTAGGAGTCCAATCTTCACCATTACATTTTCCCCTTGACATTCCAACCCCCCAATTTTACTAGAAAATGTCTAGCAAGTTATGTCCCTACTCAAAGCACTATCATGGCCCCTTTAGGTGATATTCTCTTTAGAATTACTGCCCAATCCATTGACCAAATGATGTTGGCTCCCACTATGGAAAATAATACTTCATTCTCTTTAGAAGCCCTCATGCAGCTTTATTAGAAGCTAGATTTCACTACTAGAGCCAAAATTTTCGAAATATTCTTGCCTGAGAATGCCCAGTTACATAAAAAGAATTCTCCATATCCTTCCTCCATCTTCCTTGATCAAGCCAAACAAATTATATCCATGATTTCCTATATTTTAGGTTATTATTCTGATCAGTGGGTAGATAAGCGCATTTTAGGTTTCCTCTCCATATTTTCCATAGACATCAAGCCTTCCATTGTATTCAATTTCAATCAATTTTTGCCTGATAGTATTCATGAACAATTCATAAAATTTCCCACAGAACAGGTGTTTAATTACACCTCTATTTTGGACTATATGTTCCTTTATTATCAGGTAGATAAGTTTAGTTTTGTAATGTAGAAGCTTGATGATGCAGGAAATCAATAGCCAGTGATCTTATGGACATCATTGGTCATGAAATAACAACAATAGTTTTATTCTAAGCAGTTCATTGAGGATTTTTTTCACCCATCCATGAACATTATGAATAGTGCAATTCAATCCAGAATCAATGAAGAAGTCAAGAGACTTTTGGGCCTAACATATCAAGAAAATACTGGGGATTGGTATTTATACCAAAATTACACAAAGATCAGGGTGTATGGTTGTGAATTGGCACCATACAAACTCCCCAAATACCTCCCCATGAGAAATGTTTCCCTAGAGTATATTAGATAGATGTTGAATTCGGATGACATCCATTTTGTAGTGGCCAAGAAGAAATCACAGTTCAGAATAAAGACACAGGTGGGCCATTTGTATGTAATACTAGGACAACAGGTGAAGAGGATGATAAGATACTTAAAGAAATGAAGTTTATTCTAAGTTTTATTTAGTCTTATGACCCTTGTGGCATTATTTCAAAGCTCAGGGTAGAGAATGAAAGTACTCCTTCTATCCATACTTAAAGGCCTGAAATAGAGAAGTATGCCATTCAACTAGAATGGATAGAAAATACCTTGTAGGAAGCTAAAGAAGAGCTCTTTTCCACTTCCAGTTTGCAGACTCCCACTACTCAATAAAAATCAAGCGAAAGACAGAGGGAGCAAGGATATTCATGAATAAATGAGAGTGAAGCCAAAGAGTTCAGGATCAGCTACAGGAAGAGGACAAAATTGAATCCTAGGATAGAGATGGACAAAGAAATAGAAGAGGAAGGTGCCATCATAATCATTGATTCACCACCTGCAACCAACAAGTTTACAACATCCCCTACTAGACCTTCATGATCTCAAGGTCAGAAGGAAACTCTGCAAGAGTCGTAGAATGTCCAAACAGAAAAATAGAAAACAATTGTTGATAGGTACATAGAGATTAATCTTAGAAATGAGATTCTAAAAAACAATTCCTATAATCAGTTTTGGAAGTAGACTTCCAGCTCATAGAGTTGATTGTTATCAGTATTTGATAGAGAGCATGGAAAAATACAGATGGCCTTCCTTGAGGCCCAAGCTCCACAGATAAAAACAACAACAGACTATAGGATCACTACCTTTGCATTCAAGACCAAAGACATTCATCCCATTGATCAAATGGAGATGCACAAGCAAAATGGTGAGATGATATCCTCTAGATTAACTAACACTACTATGTCACTATCTAAATTGCAAGTTTCATTTGCCAATGTTCAGTCACAATTGAAAATCGAGAAGGTGTCCTCCTTAGCAAAGGATAACAAAATCAAGTCTTTGGAAGACTTGGTAGTAAAGATAGGGTATGAACCTAAAGATGTCAATGCTGCTGAGGAGGTTATTAAAAAGAATAATTTGAACATTGTAGCCTTGAGAAAGCAGCTTAAGATTCTAGCCACAAAGGATCCATTAACCAAGGACATTGAAGAAAATGAGGCATAGAAGGCTAACATGATGAAGTTGATCATAGAGAACAATATACAGATTAGACAAATGGAGAAAGAGATGGAGAAAATGATAAAGGAGAAAGAAGAGAGTCAGAAGATGGCGATTATCCCCCTGGATGCCATACCGATTTCTCAGCTTCTAGCAATAGGAACAACCATTACAACTACTTCTTCCACTCATACTCCAAGTGCTGAACAAGTGACCAAGACACTAGAGAACATGTCACTCAAGTCAAAAGAGATCAAGACTTTACAATATCAGCTTAGAGATTTAGAAGTACAAAAGGCCAAAGCTAAAGTTTCTCAGGTTATTGAATTGTTGAAATAATAGAGATTATTGGAGAAATTGCAGAAGGTGTAAAGGGACACTTCAATTGGTCAGACCTTGGACCAAGCCAAGGAAACCTTTTGCATGAATATACTAGACTGTATGAGTGATATTTGGTCTTCTATCCAAATCATATTTGA
The DNA here is from genome assembly GCA_000404065.3 of Pinus taeda. NCBI lineage: Eukaryota > Viridiplantae > Streptophyta > Pinopsida > Pinales > Pinaceae > Pinus > Pinus taeda. The sequence continues at coordinate 39,191 of APFE030915823.1, forward strand.
ACAAAAGGAGTGGATAGAAAATGCTACAAAAACCATTGTGCAAGAAAGGGGGAAGCTTGGAGAGATGCCCACATAAGCCTCCAACACTATCAGCTTCCTAAATTCTAAGTCCAAATATGAACTTGAAGAAGTAGGAATCAATGATAGAACTGCTACTATTTTGGAAGTCAAGAAAGCCTTGACTAAGAGGAACCTTATTTATCAGTTAGAAGAAAGATGTGAAACCTTGGAGTTTTAAGTAAACAGGTCTACTAACAGAATTGAAGCTTTGATCAAGAAAGGACTGCCCAATATCTATGTAATAAATGATAAATTGATCACCCAGGAAGGCTATGTCTTGAAGATGAAAGAAATGGCTAGAAGGAGCATTAAATTCAGTGGGCTTAAGGGCAGTATGCCAGCAAAGGTATTTTTGGAAACCATGTGAAATAATTTCTACGTATAGAATGAGGTAAAACACATTTTTACAGAGAAACCAACTTTTTCCAAATACATAGAGGTAGATGAAATTTACAGGAGAGTAACAAAATTGACCATACCAGATGAAAAGTGATGGAAATAACTGGTCGATTTACTAGATTGAAGCTAATTTGGGAGCAGTAAGACAGTTTCCAATGCAACAACCAATGCAAACAACTAGTACGTCAATGCAGCACAACTTCAAGATGACTCAACAACTCAATCCACCAAAAGAAATCCACCTTGCCTTCTAGATGTCTACATGGCCTATTTTTCTACCAAGAATGAATCGTATTGCTTTTAATTAGGCTAAGAATGCATTGTTGGTTTGACATCGATTTTGTGAAGGACTTTTGTAATTATTAGTATAAATACTTCACTGTTTAAAGTATTAAGGGTTGATTTATGAATGTAATTTCTTCTGCATATTGTATTTTTCCAAGTACTTGAGCATCAATAATACAAGGACCTTTCACAGGATTCATGTGGTGTACCAAATGGTGATGTGTCTTTTCTGTTTATCTATTTAAAAATTGCTTTTTCTGTCTCTGTTATTCTGAATATCTGAATTACTTAACAAAAACCGTGATAAATAGGATTTGTGACTTAGAGCACACTATTTTGGCTATTTGTAATTTTAATGTTTTCCACTGAAGTCGAATCAAGGAATTCTTAATTGCTCCTTAATTTCTACTGAACCTTACACTTCTGTTATTTCACCTTCCATTTAATTTATGAAAAGATCCAAATAGTGCAACCTAGCTTTCCCTGTGATAACTTCTCTAAAAATTGATGCATAATCCAGTTTAATTTATAGACTCCATAGCCCAATGGAATTATAACACTTAAATCAACCAAACCAATCAAATCAAAAAAATCAGTATAGTCATAAATAGCCTAAAATTCACATAAAACATAGCTAAAATTTATAGAGAGATCCCTCTCTAAAGTTGGCAGGGCTAGATCCCAACTTCCAAAGTGCTTTTGATGTTTTCCTATGTGTTTACTCCCTCAACCTCAAAAATATAGATCAACAACAACTACGATGTAGGATTCAAATCCCACGGTGTTACAATCGTTTCTATAGACTTGCATGAAGTTATTACGATATCATAAGGCAATGTAAGGACTGCAAGAGCTGTTAGATAACTATGTGAGCGAGGATAAATTGTTATTAGAACAATGCGCAGTCAATAAGGTGAACCAAAGTAAGAAGAGAATTGGTAGGGAGATGCGGTTGATTGCGCAGATTGGTGATTTCGAAATTGACCAGGTAATCCTAGAATTGGGCTCTGATGCTAACGTACTACTAAATCAAACTTGGGTACAAGTGGGGAAGCCTAAGTTACAGTGGTTTCCGATTCAGCTCCGCATGGTGAACCAACAAAAGATAATTCCAATGGGTCACCTACATGGAGTAACTGTAGATATTGAAGGCACGAGTGTAGTGGATGTTGAAGTTATTGAGATAATGGATGATAATAATCCATACCTAGTGTTGCTTAGGATTGATTGGGCCTTCGACATGAACATAATCATTAATTTAAAGAAGAGAAGCATGGTATTTGAAAAGAATGATCTTCGAGTGATTGTTCCTTTGGATTCAGCAAAAGGTGTGTGATACACAAAGCCATTCTGAGATTATTAGGAAGACAAATAAATTGAGTACGTATATAAGCTAAATGTGCGAAATGAATATTTGATCATTCCCACTACAGATGGAAGGATTAGTTGGGAGAAGGACAGTTCCTACTAATCAGATTCAGATGAAGAGATAGAAAACTGGCAAAATCAGTTGCATGAGGTCTCTACGCTTTGATGTAATTAGCTTACAAAGTCACTATGCTATATATCTGATGAGGTACATAAGTTTCCTTATTATGATGGCTTGGATGATGTCAATATGTTTCTTGAACATTTTGAAAGGGACGTACCAAAGGAGCATCGGTTCTAGGTGTTAGATCTAGTACTGAGAGCCTACAAGATGATGGAGCATGCACAAGGATAACTTTTCTAACTAGAAGGAATATCGTAGAACGATGCAACTAAGGTTTGGCTACGCAAACACTCGACCCATTGAAAAGTACACAGGAAAGGATGATGCATGTGAAAATCTAGCTCGATGGACTAAGGTATGGGGAGAAGTACCACAACTAGTGTGAGTGCATATAGTTATTCATACCTTGGATGTTTTCCCAAGGAACTCATACTTAGAGACGGAGATGTGACATGGGACTGCTAACTGGGATGAAATGAAGGAGAGTTTCTTATTGAAATTCAATTTTGAAGAAGGTTTTGAATTCATTCATGAATCACTTCAGGGGATTAAAGAAAAAATATTTTGAACATCCTAGAGCATCTCACTTGGATATAGCCTGACTGGAGTACACAACAATAACATGCTTTCGAATGTTATAATGTTACTATGGAAGAAGGTGATGAGGATCTATGAAATATTAAGATCCCTGAGTCAGAGGGACTATGAGAAGTTGTTGGACCTGATGTGGAGATCCTTGATATCTCACAACCGATGCACACAAAACATGTAAATATTAGGTGAGAAGCCGAACTGAAATTCACGAACATTTGGTGACTATTGGGATGAAGACACAATGGATAAGCTCACTAAATTATTACACGAATATCGAGATTTATTTCCAACTAAGTTCTCTAACTTGAAGGGGATAGTAGGAGATTTGGGTGGAATGAAGTTCAATCTAAAACGAGATGTGAAGTCGGTTAACCGGTGGCCATATTGGTTGAATCCCAAATACAAGGAAAAGGTAAGATAATAACTCGATAAGATGCTCAGGCAAGAATAATTGAGCTCGTAGAATAATCAAAATGGGTCAGTCCTATGGTGGTCCAGGAGAATAAAATGAAGGGTGATATTAGGATTTGCGTTGATCCGAAAGTTAAATGACGCATTTGTATATGATCTGTTTCCTATGCCTTTTATAGATAAAGTTATAGAAAATGTTGGTGGGCAGGAAGCTTGTTCATTCACAAATGGATTTTTAGGATATCACCAAATTAAGATTGCATCGGAGGATAGAAGAAAGATTACCTTCCCTATAGAATGGGGGTCTTTCCAATATACAGTCATTCCTTTTGGACTAAAAAATGCATGTGTGATATCTCAAGGGTGGTAGTCGCACTGTTCAATGAATTCATTCATAAATTTTTGGAATTCTACTTCGATGATTAGACAATGTTTGGGCTAGTCAAGAAGCATGTGTCTAGTTTATGCCTGATGTTGGATACATGTAGAAAGTATCAGATTTCCTTGAATTTGAAGGAATGAATTTTTTGTGTACCTTATGGAATACTTTTGGAACATGTTGTCCATAAGAAGGGATTGATGGTAGACCTTGCTAATATTATTGTAATTATTAATTTGGATCTCCCTAAGAATGTAAAGAAACTATGTGTGACTTTGGGTCATACTGGGTAATACAGGAAGTTTATTAAGTCATACGTGTAGATCATTGTGCCCATGGAGTAGTTGTTAAAGAAGGATGCTACATTCTGTTGGGACGACGACCTTCAGAAGAGCTTGGATATTCTGAGTGAAAAGATGGTAACGGTAACAATCCTAGTATTCTCGGATTGGAAGAAGGAATTTCATGTGCATGTGGATACCTCTTGTATAGCGTTGGGAGTTGTATTAAATCAACCAGGGGTGGGAGATAATGATCACCTGATTGCCTTCTCTAGTTGAAAACTATTTAAAAATAGAGCGAGAAGGATTGACCATGGTTTATGCACTACAAAAATTCAGGCATTATCTTCTCGGTGCACACTTTAAAATGTACACAGACCATTTTTATTTGAAGTACCTATTCAATAAGGTTGTGTTTGGGGGTGGGGGGGATCTATAGATGGTTACTTATTTTCTAGGATTATGATTTCGAAGTGATAGTTAAGCTTGGAAGATTGAATGCTAGACCTGATTACCTCTCTCAGATCAAGAATGGCAAAGAAACCACTAATATTGATAAAGGTTTACTTGACGTGCAACACTTTGTTGTCAGAGTTGCAGATGATTATTTTGTAAACATTATTCCTTTTGTATTTACTAGCATAGCTCCTGAAGGTTATACGACACAAAAAATAAAGAATTAGTTGTTAGGGTTGTAGACTTTTTCATGATTGTATGACACTTATATAAGATGGGATCATATGAAGTTCTATGATGATATGTGCTCGAATATGAAAGGCATAATATTCTAGCTAAAGCACATGGTGGTTTTGTTGGAGGACACAATGGAGGTAAGGAAACTACGTATAAGATTCTACGAGCAAGATTATGGTGGCCTAGGGTACATAAAGATTCTAAGGAGTACTGCAGTGCATGTGATGTGTGTCAAAGGACTGGGAGGCCATTCTGAAGGGATGAACTGCCTTTAAATCTACAAGTCATACTACAAGAATTTGATAAATGGGCAATTGACTTCATCAGACCTATTAAGACACCAGGGTAGAATACGAGAGCACATTATATTATCACTGATATATAGTACTTAACTAGGTGGGTCAAGGCACAACCTATGAAGGATTTCAATGCGACAACTGTTGCAAAGCTTATATTCAAATTTATTTTGTCAAGGTTTGGATTCCCGAAGATTATGATAAGTGATAGAGGTTCACACTTCCTGAAAGAGACAATTGTGGCCTTAACAGAAGAATTCTAGATGTACCATCATAAGAGTACACCATATCATGCCTAGACGAATGGAACTGTTAAAGATTTCAACAAGGTCTTAGAGAATGCCCTAAAAAAGGTCTTCAATGTTAATCAGAATGATTGGGATGTGCACATATCGGTGGTTCTATGGGAATATATGACAAACTGTAAGAAATTGACTGGGAAAACACCATTTCGACTAGTTTATGGACAATGTTAACTCACCTTAATTTTCCAAGGTTGAGAAAGGAAACCAAAGAGGTAACCACATGCCAACTTTGGACTTGGTAGCTAGCCCTGTTAAATCATAGAGGGATCTCTCTAAATCAATCGTCATATCGAATGGAAGTGACTGGAGACTACTAGGATTTTAGGCTAGTTATTAGCTCAGTAGGGTTTTGATTAGCATTTGCTAGATAAGAAGCACCAGGTTTTAGGTTATTTTCTGAATCAAAGCTTGAATTTGGTCACAACAATGCAAAAAATCTTGTAGAAACACAACAACTTTTAGCAGAATCGCAACAACTATTTGCAAGCTAGTTTGGAGACCTTTCCTGGTGAATTTGTTTCTGCTGAAGACATGAATTGAAAGCTGAGAATGTCCTCTACACCATGGATCCATTAAACCATGCAAAAACCTCCTTTTAACCCCTTCAAAATTTATTTCAAGAGAGACTATCCAAAAACACAATGAGTGTCTTGAAAAGGTGGTAGCAAGGTATAAAAAAGGCATTGTTTGATCATTTTCTACAAATTCATCACTCTACAAGTATCATCACATACTTCTTTGGTATCCCTATGGCTTTAGATACCTTCACATGCTTTAAAATCTTGATTTCAACCTCTTGAGGAAAAGCACAACAACTAGTTGTTGCATTTGTATAGAATACATTTTTCCTGTGTGCACAAAACTCAAAGTTTCAAAATTTTGTCTCCTTCTTCTTTGTTCTCTATCTTGCATTTAGACCACCAATGATGCATCAAATTAAGAGTTCAAGGTTATCCCTCTTCTTGAGTTTCCTTAGGTTTCTTTTGATGTACTTTATTCTCTTTTATGGTAACTCTCATTACATCTTACTAATTTTTTATGACGAATCCCTTCAAATGGAAATATGATGATCACACACCCAAATTAATGAGTATGATTATTGACTAGACCAACAAGACACTCATGACACTTTACGATCAACCTTATGACACCATGATTCTTTCTTTGCAGATTTTAATAATGACACTTAATGAAGGAAAAATGACCATTGGTGACTCAATGACTCATGGAAATAATTTCGAATTGACCTTGATGACCATGACAAATGATATATTACGAGAGTAAAATTACACCTAGACAATGAGTTAGGACCATTTGACGACCAAGAGACATGTCAAATTCAATTTTAAAATATTATAATTTGACATAAGACTCCAAGAACATGAAAATAGTAAATTTTATCGTTGTGACTATTGGACACTAATAGATAAGAAGTAGTGATGTCGATGGAATATATAGTGCTCAACCTCAGGATTGAGTAGTAACCGAGATGGCAAATCAAGACGTAATGGAGGAATTCCTCCCACAGTTACTTGTGTTAAAGGGAGACTGCTTTTTGGATGGATTTCATCAATAGCTGCAGAAACTAGAGAAAATGTGTGGCATGATCATCACATTAAGCAACGTACTTTTAAGAATGAGGATTTTGTCCTAATGTATGATAACAAATTTACCAAATTTCCGAGGAGGTTTCAGATGCATTGGCTAGGATCGTACATGATCAAGGATATTTCGGATGGTGGCACAGTTTAGCTCATGAAGCTGAATGGGGAAGTGTTCCCTGGCAGGATTAATGGGAGAAGGTTGAAGGTTTATAGGTATGATCTCACCCTTATGCAATGACTACATGAAAACAAGAAAGTCTTAGTGCTTATGGTAATTGAAAGAGAGCAGAGTACTATAAACTACTCTACCAAGGAAAAAGTCTATCGAAGAAGGAGGGTTGCATGATGTTTGGGAAGATGGTGCATGTGTAAGTTGTGATGAGGTAGCTACACCATAATGAGGGATCCTGTGTAGCCTTACGAGAAAGTGACCATTGGGAAAACTACAGTTGATTTGACAACAATATTTCTGTTAAAAGGAGTGGGGAAAATGCATTTAAGGAGCATATCTATGAAAATACTCTACAAGAAACACTATAAGTATGGTACCCTGCTCCACATTCAGACAATTTTCTTTCAGAGAGATTATTTTATGATTTTATGCCTAAGTGTGAGCCGAGCAAATTGTTGTATGTATGAGTGGAATTTGGCAGACTTAGAGAGGGAATTCTTAAAGAAAGGGCTTGGACATATCATGACTTCTGCACCCATGCCCATACTAATTGCATTGAGATCCACTAGAAATCAGCCTACAGCCTCAGTAGCAGCAACTAAGAAGTAGAAAAAGTACAATAGACCCCAGTCCAGAAATCGTGGCACAAATTTCCAACTGAGCAAAGATAGGAGGGCAGAATGGATAAAAACAAGCAACCAATGGAACCATGTGACTTGGATGTGGAGGAATTGGTCAGTGGCCTTGAAGACATTAACACTAAAGAAGTAGAACCTGTTTCTAGGTTGCCTCCATATTTTCCATCACATAGGCCAAAATCCAAGGTCACGAAGGATCCAAATGTTATTAAATATAAGGTTTTCACTCCATTGTTACATGCAGATGTAAATATTGAGGGTAAATTGTTGTCCAACGTACCGTACCTAAAAATGGAAGATTGGGATTTAAATGATTGAAGTAAATACCTAGAGTTTGAGCCCAATAAGTACCTAAAATTCATAAATTATGAGGAAGCAAGAGTCACACAATTTGAACCAATGAAGTGGGTTGCTGGAATTCATTGTGCGGGATTGTTGAACATGCTGTATGTTCCACATTTTGGGCATAATATCAATACCATATGTGTGCGCAAATTGCTTGTTGTTGTGCACGATGAATGTCTTTGGCTCAGGACGTTGTTGGGGAAATTACATGTGTTATAATTCCAACATTAAATTATCAATCCGGGACTCGTAAGCTTTGAGGCAGAAGTGTAGGTAACAAGGGATCAGTGTAGATTGAATCTTGAAACTGTACCTCACCATAAACCATACCCTTTGGGATGGATAACAAGAGACATAAGCTTACATGTTACAAGAAAATGTTTGTTTAAGTTTGCAATCACTTCAAATTTTGTTGATGAAGTAGAGTTAGATGTGGTGCTGCTTGATATTTCAAGTGTGGTGTTTGGTAGTCCATATTTGTATGATTGGAAAGAAGTCTTTTATCCCCATAAAAACAAGTATCACTTGTTCAAGGATGGTGTGGAGTACATAGTGAGAGACCATTGCAAATATTTGAACGTTTCTTTGATTAATGTAGGGGAGGCAAAAAGACTAGTGAATTCAAGTAAAAGTTTAGTACTTGTCATGTTCAAGGCAAATGATGATATTGTCTATGAAAATGTTGTTGCACATAATGAAAATTTCAATTCTGATTTGCTTGGTTCAGTTCATTAGAGTGATGGAGTATTTTAGGTTGTGAATGAATTGTCCTTGAAGGAGAAAGAAACTTCACGTGAAATATCTTTTCAGCAAGATGTTTCTCTTTGCGATGTTAGAATGCAAGGTTTGACAAAATTGCAAAGTGTAGAGACACCAATGCAATTCAAAATTTTGTTGAACATTGGGCTCATTCAATCATCCCTTATACCATGTTGTGCACCAATGGTTATGGTGCCAAATAGGAATGGTAAGTATTTCAAAAAAGGGGACAAAATAAGTAGTTTTCCCCGAAGAAAAGTTGTAAAAAGAGGTCAGTGCAAGAATATGCATAACACCAAACAAGAATGTTTTGTATGGCTTTTAATGTTGTATGTTCTTTGTAGCACTTCTACCACATACATGTATTTGAGTTATGGCAAAAAAGAGTCCTTTCTTGAAGAAATTGTCCACTTGGGTGACATAAACATGTTTAGAAAATGTTCTTATGCACATGTCATCTATGAAGGAAAATTGTTTAATGTTTTGAAGATATCAAAGTACAATTTGGGTTTCACTTCTTTGATGTATTTGGGCCATGATGTTGGAGGAGGTAAGTTGAAGGCAAGCCTCTCCAAGTTGGATGCCATTTTTGATTGGTCAACACCCAAGATTTTCATTTTGATAAGTGGTTTTTTGGGAGAAGCCCAATGTTGGATGAGAGTTGTTGTTGACATATATTATTTCTAAGCTCCTTGGCATGCATTATCATGTGTGTGCAAAGTCTTCCAGTGGAGAAGAAAACAAAAAAGAGGCATGTGTTTCTTCAAACCAACAGGTTAGTTCAATTATTTTTTATGCTCTTTCAAACTTAAAAGGTTCATTTGAGTTTCATGTTTGTGCAAGAAACTTCACCATCTTATTTCATTCAGAATATTTCCATGGTGTAAAGATTAAGTTGCAACAATCCATGCACTTTCATTGGATGGATACTTATCAAAAATTTCACTTAGTTCGAAGGTAAAAAAGAGGTATAAGAAGCAAGTTCATTGTTATGCCTGTTAGGCCTATTGGTTATGTAGTTTTTGTATTCAAGTGTCATTATGTTTTATGTGAAAGTTATGTTCAAAAAATTTCATACTTTCAAGACGTACAATTGGGCATGAGTCATGTAAACCAAGAAGTGAAATTTGTCATCCATTTTCATTATATTTTGTTATGTCATCTTGGTAAGGAGGATGTTTCTTTCGATGATGACATGGACAAAACCATGAGTTTCTATGAATGACTGAAACTGGTGCAACAAACAGTGCAAGATCAGCTTGAAAAGGGAAAAGACATGTACAGGTATAGAACAAGGCCCTCAAGGCAAGTGAATGTTGATTTCTTTAGAGAGGATCTCAAGGAAACAAATTCATCAAAATTCAATTGGATTGAGTTTGAAAAGGTGAGGGGGCTATAACCTCATCTACTTGTCAGATAATAATATATTTTGGGCTCCGAAAAGCTTCTGGCAGGGAGCAATGATCAGGTGCTCATTATTTAGCTCAAAAACTATATGACTCCATCTATCTCATTAAGATGATCACACCGCAATTCATTTCATCGAAAATGGAGTCCGGATGTAGGAGAAAAGGCATGTTGTTTGTTTTCCTAAACAACGCAAAAAATTGCAGAATGGGATAGAATGATGACATGGAAGTCCAGTTAGTAGTGTACTAAACAAGGGGAATCTTCTTCCGTTTTTTCCCAATGGGACTGTGACAAGTGTCACCTCTGAATTTGCTAGGTTGTCTCAGGGAAGGTGAAATTGCCTAGTTGGCTCTAAGGTGGAATTAGAATTTGTTTTTAATTAAATATTATATATGATTATATTTATATTATATAGTTTTTTTAAAACTATATTATATATTTAATATATATACATATTATATATATTTAATTAAAATTAAAATTTAAATGTCAAATGATATGTTATGGTAAATCTAAAGTCTGAAATTATAATGTCACATTTCAATTTCATTTATCATAATTCAAAACTGACAGGAAAATTTCAATTTAAATGAGTGTCAAAAACTTTTGTGTGGGATGGGCAAAGGTGGTTTTGAACCCATGACCTCCCCCACCCCATTGCCACAGCCCACTATTGGGCCATGGTTGTGGAACTTGAAAACCATTGCAACAAATTTATAATTAATGCATACATCGATGATGGTGGGGAAAGGTGGGAGCCGACCTTGTGGGCCAGTCCCCACACCATGTGATCGTGCACCATAAAAACAAGGGCCAACAAATGGATAGTTCTTAGCGCACTAATCATGATTAATTTAATTAATGTCATTTATCATTTAATAAAATAGTTGATTAAGTTGGTGACAAATTTGAAGACACACCAAATTAGGTGGAAATTGCCAGTTTTGGCGGACTTCACTAGAGTCTCTCCAGATTTAGCAGAGGTTTCCTAGGAAAAATTGAATGAAGCATAACTTAATCAATCTTTGACCAAATTGAGATAAGAAAGAAGTGTTCTTGGCTGATTTGGACCTTTTGAACACATTGGTGTAAGTATCAATAGCTATAGAGATTTGTAAACATAATTTTTTCCACATTGAGCTAATATAGAGGCCTAAGCCATGAAGCTGGACCAAGGAGATGTAGCCGAGGAGGGGTGAACGCCTTCACAAAAACACTATGTTAATGTGTCTCTTTGATAGTTTTCTGCACTGTACATGTTTTGTGTTTATTATTCATTTTTGAAGTTATTTTTCTCATGAATGTTTTGTTTAACTTAAGGAAATTTACCTGTTTGTAAGCGCCAACAACTAAAGAAACCTCAACAAAAAAAGAAAGAAGCAAGAACATGTTTATAAATATGTAATTGTTATTAGCACAACAAAACTAATCATACAAAGATAGATTAGCTACACTATTAGATCTATCAATGATGAGGTTGTGTGGTTTTTCGCCTCTATTTTGGTCAAGAAGGTTATGAGAAAGTGTTTTGCAGATGAATTATTAGCCCCAGTTGTCTCCTTGAATGTGCAGTGTAGCCAGGTGGTCTGGTTCAACTGGGCAAGGTACTTGTGTCAAGAATTCCTAGATGATTTATGTGAATTATAGGAGGAAGGAAAGTCATTTCATTATGCATGTTCGTTACTTCTGATTATATTAATAGATTTGAGAGCACCGGAGGAATCACAGCTCCCCACTATGGACCTAGATATTTGTGAAGCTACACAATATGCCTTGTTGTGGGCATCTAAAGACTCTACAAGGGCCATGAGAATAAGATGTTTTGGGTTTTTCTCAAAATGGATTTGCGCATGGTGATTAGCTAACAGTCATACCTATCGTCTTCCATATTTCCTCAATACCGCAATGTTACAAAGTTAAAGGCTGATTTTCACAATGTATATATCTATGCCAAGAAGGATTTGTTAGAATATTGACATGTGTTGTTGTATCTGGTAGCAGAAGAACATATTTTGGCTATTATCAGTAAGTGGTCAAGTGATTGTTTCACCCTGACCAATACGATAACAATAGACACAAGCAAGACTATTGTCAAGACGAAGGCTAAGAAGAAATATCTAAAGAAAGACCTAAAGAAATATCCAAAGAAGGTCATAGTTGACTTGGAGGAACCCACTATGTTAGAGACAAAATGCACAGTCGACACAAAAACTGCTGAGGAGGAAGAGTGTGGTGCAGACCCTTTTGTGGGCACACAGGGCTTCGAGTTGTCATTCATTATCTAGAAGCGGAAGAAGTGAAGCACTAGCAGTGCACAAAAGAAACATAAATAGGAGAAGTCCACCAGTGTCGAACACTAGCCCTCATGAAGGGGGACCTTGATGAAATTAGGGATACTGTCAGATCTGCGACGAAAGATATCTAGGGACACATCGAAGAGAAATACCAATAAATATTGAAGAAGGTCCAATGGGGCCTTAAGGAATTGGAGGTATAGACAGGCATTATACAAGTGATCCTGGGTCAAGCAAGCATGGGTCAAGTGAGCCTGAAATAAGTGAGCATGACAACCTCAACAACAAAACTTACCACAAACTTACGCATAGTGTAGTTGTTGGAGGGATCATTGCATGTTGAAACTTCAGAGGACAGGGAATGCTTATTGCATAGGAAGAACTTGAGCCTTAACCTTGTGGTGCTCCCCATTTAATCATTGCATGAGCTGCATCAAGGAGTATCAGATGAGCTCAGGGTCTAGGAATGACAGGAATTACTAGTTATCAATGAAGTGAAGAATACAAAACAACAAATGTTTGAGGAAAAGGTGCAAGCACTAAAGGAATGAGAAGAGGTTGTTGCACACAATCAACAGCTGGAAGTAGTGATAACGTAGGTATGGAGTGAGATTCACGAACTCTAGATTGTAGCAAAGGCTTCTTCGGCTGAGAAATTACATAAGTTGGTATCCGCAGTAAAATAATCTAAGGCCAAATTGGGAAAGGTGTGGTTTGAATTGTAGTTGTAGATTTCAGAGCTTCAGATGAAGTTGCAACCTACCACCCCTCTTGAAATCTGAGAGTAGCTCGAGGCTGCTATCAAAGCTGATATGTAAGTTCTTGCCACTGTAGTTAATGACTACAACCAAATTTTTGAAAGGATGATGGAAATGTGGGCCTCGTTGTGGGAGGACTCGCATTTCTAGAAACTTGAATTTGGAATCCATGAGAAGAAACTACAGTTTGATGAGATCACAACAATAATGTGAACCTTAGCACATGTGAAAAGATTCACTAGACTTTAAGAAGGTAAATTCATACAGACTCATATTGATGAGCTGGGTCAAAAGACCTCTATCATTTCAGTAAGGATGAAGCCATGGGTAGATGAAGCAAGCCAACTATCATAGAATTTCTATAGAAAATTGAAATTGCTTTAGTAGACATAAAGGGTGATGAGATTAGCACTTCCAAGACCAACTAGAGAGAATTTGGTTGAAGAGGTTCAGTAGGCTACCATGCAGAGTACATCAGAACTTCAAGCCTTGAAGTTAGAATTCAGCAGCCTCAAAGCACACGTCAAGGATATACCAACATAGTGACTCGGGGATGAATCACAACTTTGTGTTGGGGACCTTTTGGGGTGGGGTCCCCTAGGTCCAATTTTGACTACGTTTTGTAAAAGCCTATGCATTTTAAGGAGTGGAGTGCACATCATGTAGACCACCAACAGTAAAGGGGTTTTAGGAAGGTCAAAGCCCCTTAGTTTTTATATTGTTTTGTGCTCTGCCCATGGTTTATGGACCATGGTATTTTAAGGGTAAAGGATATATAAAGGGAGTTCTTAGCAAGTCTAAGGAAATAAATTCATGAGATGATATGTTTTTGAGTGGGTAATTGTGAGATATTTCTGTATTTGGGTGAAGGGGAAGGATCCTACAACTGTGTGTGTGAAGACCTTGGTAAGTCCACAGCTGAGTGTGCAGGGCCGTGTAGCTATATGAGCAGGGTCTGAAAGTATATGTGTTGAAGATCTAGAATAATAAAGAGTATTTGAAGCAATTATATGTCTAAACATTATACTTATGTGTTTTCTATATTTATGATCAATTGAATGTTGTTTATCTCTATTATTGTCTTAATTACACCACGAAGATTTGGATCTACTTTTTATGTTATGTTATGCATGATTATACCCTTAGGAAAAGTTCATAACTCTATTTAATTATAAATTTCTTTGAGTTTTTGGATTTTGGATAAGCGTTTGCAAAGGTCATATCAGGCATTAAACTAGAGAAACACCTTACCCCCACATCACATAGCCTTATGGATGCAGAAACCTAGATCTAACATCCCCTAATACTACCTCGGGTAAGGTTGCAACCTGTGCTAAGTGGGTTATTGTAGAAAGGGACGGTAGTATAGGGTTTTGTTGGTTAATGTAACTAACTCCGAACCTAGGTCCAAGCCCTCTCAATTCAACACAACCTTATAGGGCTCAAAATAATTTGTCCAACCTAGTGCCAAGGACTACTAACTCGAACCACCAAGGGCTCCAGAGTGTTTATCCCAACCAAGGCTCCAAGACTAGTAGCTCAACCCAAGTTGTTCCAAGGCTTCCAGATCATTTGTTCCAACCCACAACCATAAGGAATTATGAGTACCAAGAAGAAAATAATCAAATGGGGAAACCAACAACACCCTCGCTATCCATGAAATGGAAAGGAAAGGTTAAAACCATTGTCAATCTAGGAAATCCTCCATCATGCTAATGATAGCACATAATCAAATAATCACATTCATACACCATGCATCCATAAATTAACAAGGAAATGCTGGCATTATGGCACAGGTTTGGAGCTATGGTACAGTGTTGTCGTTGATGGCAACTCTCTTTTGTAACAGATCTCAGTTCAGGCACTCAAAGAGAAGAAAAAGACATATACACAGGTTCATCTAAACAAAGACGCGTATACACGTGGGTTATACGTTTAAAAAGTGTGTATATGTTGGGGATCGTAATTTTAGTCCATGGTAGTTAGTCCTTGGGATTTGAACCTATGTTTTGGACCATGGCATCTCGACAGATGTGTTGATCCCTAGTTTTGGGTTCATGGTATTGAAATGTTATGGTTTTGGACCATGGTATTGAGAAGGGCCTAAGACTATAAAAGAGGATGGAGATCATGTGGCAAAGGATCATCCGCATTATTATTGAATATCTGATAAAGTGCTAGAGCTGGTAATTGGGTTGTGATGCAGATCTGGATCTGAATGAAGGAGGAACCTTAGCGCAAAAGAAGGATAAGATCTATTCATGGGTCATAATCTTTAAGCTTGAATGATAGTATCTTTATATGATTTTGATCTACTAGATGTGGCGCTTGCTTGATTTATAAGTCTGATAATCTGGGTTAATTAGTGATTGAATATCTGAAAGAATGTATTATCCTTTATAGATCTGTATGCAGGTTCAGTAAAGCTACGGCGCATATACACGCAGGTTCAGTGAAGTCATAACGCGTATACGCAGGTTGTTTCATACGCAGAAGCGTATGCTCACATGTTTCAGGATGATAAAGTAGCGTATATGTTTTAATCTGTGATCTTGCTGCTTCTGTTCACTACTATTGTGTTCTAGGTTCTGTTTTGGTGTGTGGTTACTGGTACTGTGTCTTGGGTACAGCTGTCAGAGAGATATCTACTTGATTAAGATCTAATTGGTAAAAGGTGATTGGTTGATGAAGAAATTCTTGATGATTGATTAATGTTCATGGATCCAGTCTGAAAATTGATGAAACGTGGTCCCTGGAAGAAAGAGAAGGTTGTAGCCTTCTGTAGGCCAGCACCTACGTACTAGTATCTTGGCTAGTGCAAGAACTAAAGGGGGTTGTAGCTCCCTTCCAGGAGAAGCTGGAAAAACAAGAGAGAGTTGTAGCTCTCTGCAGGTTGCAGCCTGCGTATTGGTAAAGGACTGCACCAGTACATTGTAAACAAAAGTTTCTAATTAAAGAAAGATAGAGACGAATTGCAGCAAGTGGTTTTCACCCACATTGGGTTTCCACCTTATATCTTGTGTTCTTATGTGTGATTGTCTTTCTGCTCTATTTTACTGTCTCTGGTTACTGGTTATTTGATTCTGCATCACAGATTAACAATCATCATCAGAAAGTTAAAGTAAATTAAAATTTTTCTTTCTAAATAGTTGCGTATATACGCGGGTTTAATGAACTAAAGTAGCGTATACAAATTGGTTTTAGAAAAGGAATATTTGACCTGATAATACTGATTCACCCCCCCTCTCAGTATTATTTCCAACAGGAAAACACACACAAAACCCATTACTTGCAAATAAATCCAATTGTACTAACTAGTCGAATTCTTCCCTTGCACTTTCCTTCTTTCCTTTGCCTTCTTTATTCAAATCCAAGTGAAAACTAGAGTTCTCCAAGCATGCTATTAGTGTGAAAGAGTATGAGAGAATAAGAGGATAGAAGATAGCTCCAAAACTAAACTAGGAAAAGGTTGTAAACTGATCCTAAGAAGTTTTTTTTATCATTGAGGCCTCTAGTTTCTTCATTTTCCTTCAATTTCCCTCTCATGCAAATTTGTGACCCTTCATCTCCCTTTTCTCTGATTTTCCTTTATTTTATTAAATAAAATGTCAATTATTGCCTCTTTGCTATAGGAATTTACAAGGTAAGTTCCTTAGACAGAACACCAAAGGACACTACTCACAAACAAATCATAGATCAATACACGAGTATTGTTGACGTGGTTAAAACCCTCAGAGAGGGAAACAGTCCATGGCCTAAGCCAACACGACCACTTTAGGTAATTTATTAATAAAAGAATGAAAAATTGCATAAGCTTCTCTCATGAACAGTGACCCTACAAATGACCCTCCATGCTCTTTAAATAGAGATCATTGACCAATCGGGTTATAAGCCACGGATCAAGTGTCAGTAATATCAAGGAGAGAATGAACCATCAAATGAGTTATTTGATATACAGATAGAAGGTTGCAGGATAAGGTTGGAACACATAATACATCATTAAATTTACCATTGTCTATATGCACAGTTCCAGACCCTAACACACTAAGAGATATATCATCACCAACATATATATTTTTGGTGTTACAATCATTTAAAGAAGGAAACATGGCATTTTTTTTGGCCATGTGATAAGAAGTTCTAGAATCAATGAGCCACTCATGAGAATTAGAAGAAGAAGATACATTTAGTGCATATCTAGACTGAGATGTTTGACAACCACATGCATAAAGTGTTATCCCTGAAGATGAAGTTGAAGTTGAAGAGTGCTCCAAATGGATGTTATTATTCTTCGTTGTTGCTTCCAAGGCTTCCATCTTATTAAAGAATTTGGATTCTAAGTGGCTATCTCGATTACAAAATTGGCAATGTATGTCAGTCTTCTTCCATTTGTTTTTATTTGCCTTGTCATTTTGTTGAAATGATTTTTCATTTTGAGGCTGAAATTTCTTAGGAACCTTGCTTGGTTTAGGACCATTCTTTTTAGGAAAAGACTTATTAGGATTCTTTGGATTTGGTTGCTTCTAGGTAGCTAAGGCTTTCTTAGAAGATTTTCCAAGATTAAGAAGACCAAGGTGTAAGAGGTTTTCTTGTTCTCTTATTAAAGAATCACAAAAGGAATCAAAGGAAGGGGACTTGTAGTATTGTCCTTGAGAAATGAAGCCTTCTCTTATAGAATGGAAGGTGGAAACAAATATAGAATACGCTGGTCCCAACTTAGCAAGAATGGAATAGATAAGGTTACCATCTTCTTTCTTAACCTTAACACCTTCCAAGAGAAGTCTAAGGGTCTTGAACTTGGATAGAAAATATTCAATGGAAGAAAAATTATTGGGGTCCAATGTAAGCAACTCATTTTTGAGTTGATGGGCTCTAAGTTCATTTTTAATTGCAAAAACTTTAGTGATCTGTTTCATTGCTTCGTTAGGAGTATCAAGTTCTGCGATATGGAATCTAAGGTCTGGATAAATAGACATCCCTATCAACCCATGTGCTTGATCTTGCCTATTTTCCCATTTGGCTACCTTATATTCATCTTTTGGTTTGCTTTCTTGGCCTGAGGCTATTATGTAAAGACCTTTACTTCTAAGTAAATACACAATGTAGGACCACAATTGGAAGTAGTTGGTGTTGTAAAGAATAACTTGGCATGGACTTTCCATTTTAACAGAAACTGAAGATGTAGATGCTGAAAATAAGTGTTCCAATGGAAAGATCTCAAAAAAATAGACTGGTTAAAAAAAATGGCTTTGAAAATGGCTTTCGGATGAATAAGTTATGGATTTTTGAAGAAAAGTTGTTGAAGATGCCGACGAAGTGCGGGAATGTGCTGAAATGAATGATAATGTTATATTTAAAAAAAATAAATCTGCCCCCTTTCCAAACTTAATCTAATTAGCTCAACAAAGAGAAATACTTGAACTCAAGACTTCTATTCTCATAAAGTAACTTTGGACCAAGTGAGCTAGTTTAAAAGGTTAGTAATTTTTGGAAAAGAGGAAGGGTTTTTTTTTTTTTTTTCTTAACCGAAGCTTTGGGCTGCGTGCTTACTTGAGAAAGCTCTTTTTTTGCCTACAAAACAAAAAGCACAAAATGCAAAATGAGCATACAAAAAAAAAAAACAAACCTTATGGTTTGAGGTTAGCTTTACCCAGAAACTAACAATTTTCCTCGATGTTTCTGATTTTCTGAGATCACACTAAGGCGCAGCGGAAAAGAGCATATGCATGAGAAAAAAAAAATCCTTTTTGTTTTTGATTTGCCCAGATCACAAAAAGTCGTGGGGCAAAGAGCATACACATAAATGAAAGGTGTATATCTGGTAATAAAAAACAAAGAGATAAATAAACCGAAATAAACAGAGAGAAAATAACTAAAAACTACAAATAAACATTGTATACCACTAGATCTTAAAAATAACATAGCTACGGCTACCAGAAACCTTTTCGTGTGAAACGAAAGGGGTTCCTCATTGGAACAGATGCTCCTAACACAATAGTCCTCTGGTCCCGAAAGTAGTTAGAAATAGTAGATCTAGGAAACAACATTCGGATGCAGTTCTACCAGCTTCAGATTTGGATCACCAATGGATGCAACCCTCAACTTAGCTCTAATACCATATAGGAATTTACAGGGTAAGTTCCTCAGACAGAAAACCAAAGCACACTTCTCACAAATAGATCACAGATCAATACACCAGTATTGTTGACATGGTTAAGACCCTCAAAGAGGGAAACAATCCACAGCCTGAGCCAATGTGACCACTTCAGGAAATTTATTAATAAAAGAATGAAAATTTACATAATCTTTTCTCATGAACAGTTACCCTACAAATGACCCTCCATGCTCTTTAAATAGAGATCATGGACTAATCGGGTGTTAAGCCATGGATCAAGTGTCGATAATACCAAGGAGAGAATGAACCATCAGATCACTACATATCATGACTGTCAGATTGTAAGTTACAAAAGTACATAATAAAGAAACACATTTCATCTAACTCTACACTAGACCAAGTTATACTTAACTATTTCCTATGTGTCGGAATATCCTAACATTTTCCTTTGCCAATTTCAGTAGCCATTAATTAATCGCCAACAATACCCATCACTATGTTTTCCCAACATTCAACTTGGAATATGTGTCCCATGACCTTAGTTTTATTTTTATTTACATATGGAAGTCAATCATAGGCTATTACACAAATCCAATCCATGCTTTCATCATACAAATTGTACACCAACAAGAGCAAAACTCTTCAACAAAAGAAAGCACCAATCCGATCTCTAGAAATCATTTTAGTAAGAAGTAGAAGCACAACACTACCAAACATCATTAGCATGTATATCTAGGAGTCCTTAATATAAAGTCCTCATAAGCATGATTCAAACCTAGACACTACAATGCTTAGACCATGACTCAACTTTGCATCACATGACAATAACAAATAAGCCAACCTCAAGACAATACAATGAGAATATTTTTTCAATACATGATTCATGAGGATACGTGGCAGACATACATATAAATGAGCTCTTGTAAATGTTCTAGCCATAACATAAGGACCTTGCAACAATATAATGTCCAGGGGACATTTTGCAATCCTCCTCTGAGAATACATAATTTCGACTAGCAACTTCCTAACACACATACATACTCAATAACCCATCCTTTAGGTGAAAAAGCACTATCTAATGGAATACAATAAATGAGTATTTCAATGTGAATAACAACATTTGTACATTTTCATTCAAGGCATCATTAATGTCTCAATGGAAGACAAATTATCCTACAATAAATTAGTGTGAAATAAGAAAATAATGAAAATCATGTCAAACTCCCCATGAGTATGTGTCATCTCTTCCTGAATGAAGAGCATGGTATTTGATATCCTGACAACCTCTCCTTTTGAGATAATTACACTCCATAACTGCTACTTGATACACAAATTCTTCATAGCACACATGGTTGAGAATTTGATCCTCTTACAATAATGATTGCAAGCATTATAAAAAATGAAAGGATGCTAAAATAAAACTTAGATTCAATCCTTCAAACCTTGTAGAACTCCCCCTGGATTCATTCATTTTCTTTATGTATTTCCTACTAATCTTTTGTACCCATAAATTATTAGATGCATGACGCTAACATTTCTTTTCTTTACTACATGCATCTATTATGTTTGGCTTCTCTTGAAGCCATCCTATATTGGAAACAGGTCAAATATCTACTCCCTTTAAGTAGATTGTCTTTCTCCAAAAACAATTCCTCTTATTTGGAGTCCTTTGAATTTTATTTAGCATTATCTCTCTACAATTCATCTTTTCTCCTCCATACCTTATTTGTCTTTAGTGGTTGGGTTGCTACATTTGTAGGCTTAATCCTATCATAGCTACAAACTAGTTCTTGGTGATCATGTTTTCCATACTTGAAAAAATGGTTATCCAACCTTCTCTTCTTTCTTTCAAAATATTTACATTCTATAGGCAGATGCCCAAAACTATTGTAATAAAAGTAATACCCAATAATAAATCTTTGATACCTTAGATTATGATTTGTCGGACCAAAGAGCTTGGTTGCTTCTTTCCTCTTCTAGAAATTTTTTTCTTGTCGTGGCTATGATCTGCTTATCTTTGCTTCTACTCATAAGTAATTTTGTTCCTCCACTTTCCTTACTACTGCAACTTCGTAACACTTTGTTTGACTTTATTTTAGGTGGAATTGTGATTTTATGCAACATGGTTTCCCATTTATTTCTCCTTTTCTTTATTAAAGCATGATTCTTCATCAAAACCAAAATTTATCTTGATAAGAGGAGATCTTTGACTCACAAGGATCTCGTCTAAAATTTTGGTACTTTTCTCCATCTTTCAATATTGAGATAACTGAATGTTAGCATATTCTAATTCACATATCAATAAGGCTAATTGAACTTATAATTTTGGACAATAAGCTTCATGATTTTGTTTCTAATTTGTCAATATCTCATTTTCCTTGTTCACTTTTTTGTGTTGTCCCTTTAGATCATTGGTTGGCACATAATTACTCTCACAGTTTCTTTCACAATATCATTGGGAGCAGTCTATATCCACTACTACTAAGAATGTAGGATTTTCTACATAGTTATCATTATCCTTAAGAGTGTAGTAGGGTCATTCAAAATTTCATGGCTCCCCAAACTCTTCTCTTCCATTCATATTCTGTAGCTTGTCCAAAACCTGTTTTCATTCTTGCAATCTCTCACTTCAACTACATCATGCTCAAACAATATATTTAAAATACTATTCTTGGATTCTTCATTAAATTCATCCTACATATCATACTCTATTGAAAGTAAAACATTGACATCAAGAAATACAAAGTATGCTTGCTATTGGAAACTATAACTACATTTGGACTTCATAATTGTCATTGTACTTATGTCACTATATACTTTATGTCAAATGTAAAACAAGAAAAATAAATTTATTTATTTTCAAGCATGGGTTACGTGCTAAATAATTATTATTTTATTTAAATAAGCATGTTTTTCATGCTTCTAGGTTTTATTGAGTCATATAGTCAAAGTCCTATTTAGACCTTATTGTAGCAACTACAACCACCCTCCAAAATTTTGGCTCACATGAAAATTTTGGAGCCTACGATTGATCATGGTTGGTCACTTACTGGCAAGGTGATGATTTCAAGCTCCCGTCCTTGATCTTAAGAATTATCTATGTTCTCATCTTTATGCAACATGTGTCATCGTTAGGCATAGGGGTTGTTGTTTGTCATGCAAAGGGAATGTTATTTTACTTCAAGGGAATTGTGTGCATTTGAGTGGTTTTCATCACATAGACACATTTCAAACTGATTTCATGCACTCTTGTCACGAAGGTTGTTGCATCAAGCAAAGTATGTCTTATGCATTTTGGATAGTCTATGTTGTGTCACTAAGTGTCCGTGTGCGATCACATTTGAGTCATATCAATGTTTACATATATGTCACTGATATCACACTTAGCCATTTCTCAAGCAACCTAGCCTCATTTAGCTTCCCAAAACTTTTCACTTTGCTTCTACAACCATCAGGCTTCCTCCCTTGCCTTCTAAAACACTACAACCCATTGAGACCCTAGCCAGCACTGTTCTCCAGAAATGCACAGAGTAGTCAAGTAGCCAACACTGTTCTTAGAAATTGCGCAGAGGTTTCCTTTTAGTACCCCCATCTCGTAGCAGTGTCTTATGCCTCAAAACTAAGTAGTGTTGTCAGAGCTGCCCTGTTTGTATTGCATGCAGAAACTACTTAGGCAGGTGTCTGAGGACCTCATTCCAGCAATAGTCATGATCCACTGAAACAATGCTGACCTATCACTCAGTGAAAGAAGGAAAAGGTGACATGTTGAGATCACTCCCAAGGAATTGAGGAGAAGGACCAAGAGACCAAGTAATGGAAAAGATAAGGAAAACATGCAAACTTCATCAAATGCATGGTCATCTCGAGGGTAAGTATGGTAAATAAAGAACACCTTTCAAAGTAAACCTCTTAGTTGAGTTTGTAGGACTAATTTCCATTGCCATATCATCTTGTCCTCAGTAACATGGATGTGCGCAAAGACAAAAATTCATTTCATGTGTTTCCTCTACATGTCTTGCTTCCTTTTTGCTTGTTTAGCCAATTGTCTTCTTCGACATGTTGATTGTTATGTCATGCTTATGACCTCGTTATGGTGATGTTGAAGGTTTTTGTTTGAGTTGTGTTTGCTATGTAAACATCTATCACACTCACACATAATATTGTAAGAACTATTGTGAAAGTCTTGTCACGGTCATCCGAAGGTCTATCCTAAGTGTCACACTTGTCGCTTTCATCATTAGACAGTCCCACAATTAGTCACACTGAGCATATATTTCCTTGTTGGTTCGAGATGTCTTGTCATCAAGTCATGTCAAGGATGTATTCGGAAGGTCATGTATACACAAGTTCACTTGCTCACACATTTAAACATTTTTCAAAAGATATGTCTACCAGACCACCCTCCATTAGCCAAACCTTTGTTGAGTTGCACTGCGTAGTCTCAGCCCTCAGTGACCAAGTACTGCTACCCAAAATTGGACAGAGGTTGAGGCTACCTCCTTCGCAGTCTGCACTACGCAATCTTGGAATCGACCTAGCTGACTCTCAGCTAGAACAATGGAGAAGGTGCCCAATAAGCCATCTCAATCTCCACTGCCTACAAGCCAATCCATCAATTCCCCATTGGTCAACTGAAGAGTTTGACTAGGTAGTGACCCCGGGTTTCACTCCCAAAAATTACACAAAAACTATCATCATGCCAGCCTTTACTAGTTGAAGAAATTACGAAGGCATGAGGGACAAGCATCAGCTACCTCTCATTGCACTGGCTCTGAAAATTGTGCAATTTTGTCAGTCTGTCTCCCTGCTAGCCAATCCGCTGCTCCACTTGAAAAATGTGCATTTTTCTTGGACTTTACACTAGCTTCCTAGCATCCTACTCAACCCATAAGCTACGTAGACATTTCCTTCATTACTGCCTCCTAGTTCTATGTGTCTTTGGCTAGCAAGCTCCCGCAGTGCACTCCCAGCCTCACTTGAAAATCTACATAGTTTTCACTACTAGTGACCTCTGTTGCTTGCACTACCTTCCTGGGAAAAATTGAACAGTTCTACCTCCCAACTAAGCTAGATCTCGCAAAATGTCATTGTTTTTCTGAATTTCTCATCCTAGCCTCTCAGTGACCTCTACACAATTTTTCTTGACCGTGCCCCGGAGCCTCGCATCCCAGCCTAATGTGTGCTCTACGTTGTTTTAGAGCCTTTTCCTCTCTCCTAGTCACTTGCCCCTGGAAATGAAAGACAATGCATCATGGTATACTAGGGGATTTATCGATTTGATGTTGTCTCGCCATGAGTGATTGCAAAAATAGGTACATGGATGAGACATGGCGCGATGGCAAATCGAATGAACAAGGAGTGCATTCTAGAAGACTTTCTCTCATTTGGATGAACACATGAAGCATACGAAGTAGAAAGTGAAGGAGACACATGCATATGAATGAACCATCAAGTGAACATCAATATCATTGAAGACTCTATGCAATCTGCCAAGTGGAGGTGAAGCTATGGTACACCACGAGCACACTCATGGCTCAGCAACATATCAACTCAACACGAACAACACAACCAGCATGTGTATACCAACAGTGTCATGTTGAGTTGTGTCATGAGTCGCCTCAGCCACATCATGACTTTGGGTCATAACTATGTAATCAATGTAATGTAATGTGGAAGCCTAAGAGACCCACGGATGAAGTCAAAAAGTCATGTAAGTTGAAGAATCATGTAAGTCGAACAGTCATGAGGGAGGTCGAACAATCACAAGGGTTAGTTTCACCCTTGGCTATATATACCCCTCATTTGTACATGCAAATGAATTTTCACCTTGGCTCCTCCCACATATCCTTGAGATTCTGTAGTATTTTATTTAAGGAATGAGCAATGGTTCAAACGCCCCGCTGTTGGGGTTGGTGATGTAATGGTGTATGGATGTGTATTGGAAATTTCACTTAATTCAAAAGCCTGCTAACAAGGATGCATGTTTTCACACATGTATTGTATTCATTTGTAAGACTATTCTTTGGACGCTTGTAATGCATGTTGCTTTAACCACTATTAAGGCAGTTGAACTATTATGAAACCAGCTCAAGAAAAGATAGAAAAGATAGATCAACGCCTTAGAATTCAGCCTCTTCGAGGGGTCCACCTCCTTTACATTACATAAATGAAAAATTCTTGGATGATTCAAATGACAAAACCTCCTTTCTATATATAGGAGTCTAAGGAGTCACAATATAACCCATCTGACCTAACAATAATAATATAAAGCCACAAAAATAATAATAGAGGGATTCTATGGAGCACAGTAATAACAATATGGGGACAATAGGGGCACAACAATATCAATAAGGGATACAACTACAATGGCAATGGGGTAATCACTAGTGTTATAGGGACCCAACAAAGTCTCTGTGCGTAGTCATACCTTTAGACCCTGCGAAAGGATCGCACTACACAGAGCCGGTGCGCGACTATGAAAGCGACGTCAATTTGCATTGCATCTACAAGATAACCGCGCGAGAGAAAGACTGGGTAAATCCCACTGCGGATGAATGGATCTCATGGGAGCACGAAAGCTACCGTACATCGAATTCAGATGGAGAGATAGAGCGATGGAAGAATCGGTTACACGAGGTAACCATGTTGAATTGTAACATGATGACAAGATCGTTACACTATGTATCGATGGAAGTGAGGGATTTGCCTACTTATGATGAGTTAAGTGAAGTAGATTCTTTCTTGAACAAATTTGAAAGGGAGGTGCCACAACAAAAACATTTCGAGGCTTTGAAGTGGGTATTGCGTGCTACGCTCACGAGGTGGTGGGGTACACACCAAGGAAGCTTTGAGGATCGACGCGAATGCAGAAGAATAATGTGCATCCATTTTGAGAAGTCTCAGTTGTGGCTAACAAATAAATACAATGTACAGAATGGTCCATGTGGACATTTGTCCAGGTGAGTACAGGCATGTGGTAAACAACCTGCGTGGATGCACATGGACTTCGCGTTGGGGAACACAGTCAATAAGCATGTGTTGGTGAGGCAATTGTGTGAATGGTCCCTCTAGTCGGAACGATGAAGTGAGGAAAGGACGAGTGTGCAGAAGTTTACTAATGCAGAAGCCCTTAATGAAGTGTGTGAAGCACTGAATAGGGTATATAATGTGCAGTGAAGTGATTGGGACATGTGCATACCAGCAGTTTTATGGGCATATAGGACAACGTGCAAGAAACTGATGGGACAAACACCTTTCCAGCTGGTCTATGGAGTGGAAGCCATAATGCCAATGGAGTATATCATGCCTAGTCTATGCATAGCAGTGTTCACAGGTATGATGGACCGCGAAGCCCTAGAGGAGAGGCTTGCATAGTTGGAGGAACTTGAAGATGAATGATCTTTGGTTGGATTCCATCAACAATTACAAAAGCAGTGCAAAAAGGCTTGCATGATCGACATATTAAGTTTCTCCCTTCAAGGTGAATGATTTGGTGTTACTATGTGATAGTAAGTTTGATAAATTCCCAGGAAAATTTATAATGCATTGGATGGGACCATATGTTATTAAGGAGGTCACAGATAGAGTCATGGTGTAGCTGGTAAAGCTAAATGGAGAACCTTTCCCAGGCAAAGGGAATGGCAGTCGATTGAAGTCATACACGGGTGGCCCGCCTATCTGACTAGTCGATAGAAGAACATTCTTAGCACTCTAGGTAGTTGAAAGGAAGCACAAGACTATAAACTACTCTGCCCAAGAGTTGCGCAATGTCCGAGCCAACACAATAGTGCTGCTAGAAGGGGCACTCGTTTCAGCAAATGAGTCCGATAAGCGTATGGTTAGTGCATTGAAAGAAATAGAGATTAAGATGGCTGCACTCCCTCGGGAGACGCTCTATGTTCTACAGGATGGGATTACTGTAGAACTAGAGCCCAGGGAGAGATGCGTGCTACAGGTGTTGAGTGAACATAGGATCAACATGGAGCAGTTGAGCTTGCAACATGACGAGGTCATGTCTCAAAACAGAAATATGGTATAAGTAATTGAAGAAGCCTAGCAGATGGTCCCTAAGCTAGCCGCCCTAGCAGAAGCACCAGAAGAAGCGTGCATCCAGGGGTTAGTAACAGGGGTGTGTGAGGTGCGAGAAGAAATGGCCAAGGTTCAGCTGGAGCTGAACCTCCAGATAGCAGAGCTGTGATTGAAGGCGCAACCTTCAACTCCTCCGGAGGTAAGGGAACATCTTGCTAGCGCCATTACATTGGGGATGGAGGAGATCAGCAGTGTAGTAAGGTATTGCACCAAAATGTTGGAAGAATTGTTCGAGGTCCTCACCACACTGTAGGAGGACCTGAACATACAACGCTTAGAAATAGAGGTGCGTGAGCTATAGCAATAGTATGACAACATCAAAGAGACTGCGCAAATGGTGGCCCTCACATAGTGGCTCACACGAATGCAACAAGCCAAAGTGCTTAAGGAGTAAGTAGATGCAACATGACATAGAGAAGCGGTTTTGAAAGCATGCATTTAGCCTTGGATCGACGAGGCCTTCGTAATCACAACAACAAATGAAGGCAAGCTCACGCAGATGCAGGGGACAGAGGAACAAATTTAGGGGAGTAGTTCTGACACTGCAGTCTCGGAACAATGCGTATAAGAGATACAGTAGGAAATCGCTCAGTGCGCTGCCGACCTTGTAATAGTCAAAGAAGAGTTAGGAGGTCTCTGCGCGAAGATCTCCGCATTGACAGAGTGAATCGAGGGCGAGTCACAATGTTTTTGTTGGGGGCCTATTGGGTGTGGGATCCCCCCAAGGCAAGTTTTGGGGCTTGAAGCCCAAGTTTTAACTAAGTCCAATATAAAGACTCCGCGATTTGTGGGCGTAAAGCGTGATGTTGTAATTGAGTCATAGGGTTGTCCACCCTTATGTTTGTAAAATAGTGTCGGCTTGAGAGTTCCACCCATAGTCCACGGACCATGGGATTGTATAAATAGAGCGAGGCTCTAAGTGTAAAGACAGATAATCAAATAGAAGAATATCTAAGGATGAAGCATTGAGTCGAACTGGAAAGTCAAGTCTTTGGGTTGTAGAGTAGGAGAAGGCTCTGTAGCTGAGTGGGTAGAGGCCTAGTAGTTCAAAGCTGAGTGCACGGACCCCTGCAACTGAGTGCGCAGGGTAGATCGAGTCTGTAACCGATTGAAGCATCAATAAAGAGAAGTTTTACATTAATTATGTGTATTGTTTCTTGTTTTATGCTTTGAAGTATATTGGGCATGAATTCTAAGGTTACTGTTTATTTGTTGCGCGAACTTATATGAATATGTTGAATAAGTGAATATAATATAAAGTATCTGTTTACACGAAGATAACTAACTATCATAAGAAGATAAGTAAGATCTACAATGTAACTTGGGGAAATAGTGCAGATCACTTCTCTAGCAGTGCAAAAGCTCCACAACCCCTGGTTAGAGCTGCGCAAAGGTGAATACAACAGGGCGCAAAGGTCTCACAGGTCAAAAAAGTGTGCGGAGTGACCCGCGCGAAGGTATGTACAGTTGGACTAAAACAACCCCTCAGACATCTCAAGGGTGCAGAAACCTGGTTCTAGCATCCCCCCATACTGCTTCGAGTAAGACCTCAGTCCGCGCTCCATGCGCTGTTACTGAAAGGGCCAATAGTACAGGGATTTGTTTGGCTAAATAACTCTGAACCTAGGTCAAGCCCCATCAAGCAAACACCTAGTCATATCCATGCTTTCAATTGGAGAAATGATTGCTTGAATGAGGAGTATAGGATAGTGTGTATTTCCTTTAATATTGATATTATAGGATTTGTATTATCTTCCTCCATCACTTTGTGGAAATATTCTATCCCAAACTTCACATCCTCATAAAATAACGAGGGTGACAAAAGTCTCAACGAAGAGTTTTTTTAATTCCATATCAATAAGCTTTTCATCCTCCATTCATCATTTTCACAATACTATAATTATGCTTAAGCTTGTGATGGATATTGATTCTAAGATATTTGTATGGTGGAACTTACTCCAAGTTGTTGTTGTCATAAATGATGGTATCTATGTGATCTTTATGGATTTAATTATCTTGACTCTGTTTTTATCAATATTAACAATCATACCCATTTTGGAATAGAAATATTGGAGGATTCTTATATGTTTGCCAAGATTGTAAGGACTCCTTGCCAAGAGAAAAATATCCATGACATGAAGAAGAAGGGTGATTATTACATGAGTGAGCTTTAGGAGGATTTCTAGATGCTTTCCAAGATCATATGGACTTCTTGCTAAGGGAACAATATCATTAGTGTAAAGAAAAAGAGTGATGACTATATTAGTGAGCTTGACCTACTTCTTCCAAACACTTTTCTAACTTATTAATGTATATGCCAAAAATAACAAAAGACAAGGGAAATCCTACTTTGACTCCAATAAATTTTAGTTATTTTCTTCCAACCAACACTTAGTGGTCTTAAAGTTGGCGATAATATTCTCATACAACCTTGTCACAAAAACCCTTAACTCAAGCCAGACTTTTCTCTCTTCCAACCTCCTATGAAGGTTTGTCTTGGGAACAAATATCAAAAACTTGTTTAAAGTTAACAAAACAACAAAAAAGATTTGTTTAATCATTGAGACTCTCCTCCACAATGATCTTAAAAATAACAAGGTGCTCCATTATAAATGGTATCTCCTAATTTGACTTAGCTTTTAGCTCTTTTATCATTACTTTCTAACCATAATTAATTTTTCTAAAATAATTTTATAACACTTACTAGAAACTCCTCCAACAACGCAACCATACACAAATAGAAATGTCACAAGTATAGTTAGCAACCACCCATAATCGGGCGGCTCTCGGCTCCGTGTGAAGGAAGTTGTACCATACTCTGCGCGATCTCACATGTAGTAGATTTGGCTCTATGGCCCTGCCACTCCTTCCAACGAGAAAAACAAATGAACAGACAAACATTGACAGCCTTTGTGATCCCGTGATCTTCTTCACTGTAAATTATAGCCAGAGGTAAACGACCTATCATTTTCTGTACGGGCCTGCGAGTTGGTCCAGTCGCTGCTTCACTCCTTCGGTTGGCAGCCCGCCTATCGATATCCATGGCTTCTCAAATTTAATTCTGTTCAATTCTGCAGAGAGCTTAGGAAAAAAATGGGGGCACTGTCGCTATTTTTGTTTATTTTTGTTGCCTTATTTTACTTTGCAGCATTCGGTACAGGAGATGGGGAGAAGGGCGGAGGCGGAGGCGGAGGCGACACTGGGAGTTCGGACGCAGAGCAGCCGTGGGGTTCGAACACGGTCACTGCGTTTCCAGTTGTTGAGCAGGGGAAGGAGACTTGCCACCTGGATCTCTCGGACGAGCTCTTCGGAGGTGTGAAGGAGGCCTGCGGTGATGAAAAGGAGCTTCTCGACAGGAGCCGCTGCTGCCCTGTTTTGGCCGCCTGGTTATATGCTGCCCATGCCCGGACTGCCCTCAAGGCGAACCCGAGGCCTGTTTCTTCCTCCAAGTTGCAGCCTCTGTTACCGGACGATTCCCAGACATGCGTGAACAGCTTGCAGAGCTCTCTCAGGACTCGGGGCATCAATATCCCCAGTCCTAATGCTTCCTGCGACCCCATACTCTGTTTCTGCGACATAAGGCTCCACCACGTCACTTCCCTAGACTGCCCTAACGCCTTCAATATCTCCGGTCACCGCAATGCAGTCGCACCCCTCTCTGCGGTTCGAGCCCTGGAGGGCAACTGCACTTCCCCTTCGTACCAGGGATGCACCAAGTGCCTCAAGGCACTCCAGAAGGTGTCCTATACTGCATACCATGCCTCAAAATCTATCAAATAATGATTACTTTACTAGTTGAATTGCATTTTTTAAAGTAAATATATATTTGTTGATAATTTCAATAAAATTATTGCTGGTTATGATATGAAGTAATAGGTAAATTATAAGATTTAAGATTAAGATATTTTGATTAGCTTATTCGAGGCATATATAGATACTTAAAAAGTTAAGGCATGTGAAGTATAAATAGATATTTAAAGATATATAAAGTATATGTAAACATTTAAAGATATATATGTAGTGATTATGAGATAACATGTTTAGATTATCCCATTAGAAATATAAATAGACACTTAAAATATAGAAGTAGTGATAGAAATTGATCACTATCACAAACAATAGAGGTAGTAATCGAAATTGACCTGGATCATACAAGTACAAAACCAAACCAATCTAATTGTTCATTCTTATAATACATTTTATAATACATTTTACTGTAATTTTTTAAGAAATAAAGTGTAATATATAAACATTTCAAATTACATCTAAGTTCATCTTCTATATATGTTGAGTTTTCTTTTATGGTATAGTAGATTATCAACTTAATTAAATTAAAGTATCTTTATCCTTATCCTGATTGTAGATTTTAAATAAATATTCAGGAAAAAAACAACTTAATCTCAATCTCAGTAGTGTCTGTCTGTATGTGGATTCCAAGATATTCCCTAAGCATGCAATCAGCATAAGTTCATCACTTGATTTAATGAAGGGGGTCGCATTGTTTTACAGGTCAAGGGGCGTCCAGGCAAGGATCGATATTACTCAGACAGAACCAACAGGATGTACAGCAGAGACTGTGAATTAATGGGGTTGACGTGGTTGCTGGCAAAGAACAAGACTGCATATATTCCCACCGTTTCTGCGGTGCTAAGAGCTCTCATGTACAGTGCCCATCCGCCTCATGAGTCACAGTGCAGTCCAGACCAAGAGAACATGCCCCTCGCCGTTGATTCGCTTCAACTCGATCACTCTTCTTCTGCTGCGCCCAATGCCATCAGACTCCGGCTCGGTGGTCTGTTATCAGTTTTCTACGTCGTCGCACTTCTTTAGCCGCCATGCCGAAGCCTGCTCGAGCAGAGTTCGATCGGGTTTATTACCAAACAAATCCGATGTAATGTGCTCTGTTCTTTTTGTTGTTGCTGCCATGGCAACGGAGCTTGTCTTTGTAACTTGTACGGATAGTAAAGTTGTGTAATATTTTACTTGTTTCAGTAATGGGTATTGTTATCAATTTAGGTTTCTGGAATTTTGGCGTTTGAAATTGATTGGTAAGTAATTTTATTTGTGTTTAAATCATAGTTATCAAATTCGAATTCGATACGGAACGAAAAAAATACTATTCTATGTCTGGAAGCTTCATTCATATGATCCATACATCACAGTATAGAAAACTACAAATAATATACAAACAAGTCTGATCACAAACTCCGTTTCCGAAATTTAATTTACAAATAATCTTACCTGTTATTTATACATCGATAATTGCTATTTTAACTTTTATATTTCCAAAATACAAACAAATAACTAAAGAAATTCATTTATATTGGTACTACAAGATTGATTCTGGCCGCTATTAGACCAATTTATTTGTGGGGGACTATACCCGTTATAATTAACAAAAAGAAACGGGTATACTTTCATTCGAAGATTTTAAAGATTTTGATTCCATTAAGTGTGTAAAAACTATACCGTTAATACTTTCATCCATAAACAAGTTCAAATTTTACCGGAATTTCTCTCCAGAACTTTGCACAAAAGCCATATACAACTCATTTTATCCCACGCAAGGCTGTAGGTCAAGAAAGGGCGAGAGCGAGAGCGCCATGCTGCGCAGTGAGCCTATCAGTGCTCTCCGTCGCCGTTTTTTCAGCCAATATCTGCTCCATCCCGTTGTCTGATCCAATCGTTCTTCGAAGCGTCTGGGCCGCATCTTTTTTGTCGAGATTGACACGTCTGGGTTCCATCCATCGCCTTTCTATGCATGCTGAACCATCTCCACGTCGCTTTACCAGGTGGAAGATTTTCTGGACTCTCCCTTTTGACGTGCTGACGCCTGACCGGATTTTTATTTTAAAAGCTGTCTTCCGGCCTTGTGCGTTTTTCGGCCTTTTGGCCCTTTGGCTGCCTCTCTCTGCTGTTTGGGGAGGCTATCCTTTCCTGAATCTTTATCCCTCTTCCCTGATACATATCCTTTGTTTCTGCTAGCCTCCCAAGTTACTGGCGGTGTGTCGCGCATGGGATCTTGGCGCTTTAGCTCTCGGTAGTTTTCATGGTTTCGAGGTTAGTTATTCTATTTCTTCTCTTATAAAAGTTTCTGAATTATCTTCATATCCCAGGTGTTTGGTTGTTTATATCCATAGGAATCCTGGAATTACAGAAGTGTTTTGACTGTATGTATTATGAATGTTAAATATTATATCTCATGGCTCTTTTGTTTTTCCTTCTGGTATTAGTTTTCTGTTATCCTTTCAAGCTATTCATGTTTTGGATTACAGAGATGTTAAAGGCTTTTTTCTTTAGACTCAAACATTCTATTGTCATCTACAAGCCATGCACTGACTTCCGGTTTCAAATTAGGAAATGGTGGTGTGTCTTAGCGATGTATTGTTGCTGTTTAGATTTCCAAGAATCCTCCTTCTCCTAGCTGCTTCCTATCCTTGGATGCTTTGCCATCTCGAACTGGTGTCTGTTACGTCTTCCTCTGAGACGACCGAAAGAGTTCATCGGTAATTCTTTCCGGGCATGGTTTTCCCGTTTCCTTCATCGGAAATTTTTTCAAATTTTCGTGGAGTGAATGCTCTTGTCCTTCTTATGATGTTGTATTTACTCTCAGGTGTACTTATGATCTAGTTGCACCCCTATTTTTTCATTTTGACGGTTGCTATCATCATCTACATTGACTGAGACTCTGCCTTTCATCTGTGTCTCGCCCGATATAGTACTATACTTTCCTTCCAGATTATTCCATGTTAGGATCCCGAGATCGGTTTTCGGATTATCCTCCTTAATTTCCTCTGATCTGGCTTTCTCTTCATCTAGGTGTTTTGTTCAATTTCCGTCCTGGGTGTATTTAAGCTTTTGTACTACCCTATCCTGTAGTGTGATTTTCTCATGCTTCTATGGATGTTGGGTCGAACGCATCGGCCACGTAGGCTATTGTCCGGGCCGCCATCTTGGTTGAAAAGACTCGTGAGGTTTCCAGAGTGTCTTTTGGATGGCGCGACACATTGGACGACTTGATCGTAAAGCCTACATGGCATAAGACAGAGAGGCCCCCCCCTAGGGACGGTGTTTCCCATGCATCAAAAGGGCTTCAAAATGATCATGCATCTCATTACAACAAAGACAAGAATCCTGTCAAAATATCCTCCCTGCCTCGGGCTATCACTCTTGATAGTTCACATCTCTCGAATAGAATTGATAGCCTACAGAACCTGGCTCTGGTGGGTTGGTGGTATTTCGCGGAAATGGATGACGCGGTCATGAGAAAATGGCTTGACGATCGATGGCAGCCCTTAATTGGTTAGACCCCCATCATTTCGCGTCTCATGAATGAATAGTATTCTTTTCACTTCCTCAAGGCTTTGGATATAGAGATTATCTTTAAGGGTCCGTGGGTGTGTGGTAGGAGCTTCTTGGCTCTCTACAGGTGGTATATCGGGTTTGATCCTTCAAAGAACACTCCATCTAACCATTTGATTTGGGTTAAACTTCCAAATCTTCCTCCCGAGTTGTGGTCCTCAAAATCTCTCACTGAGATTGGGAATTCCATTGGAAGGTTTATTTATGTCGATCCATGGTGCCGTGGAGAAAAGGATAAAAGGATTGCCTGGATTCTCATTGAGAAGGCATACAAGAGGGGTTATCCTGACCATATCGAGATCATGTGGGGTTGCTCCAAAATTTTCCAACACCTAGACTTTTGGGGTATCCCTTTTCGGTGTTCCCCCTGCCACAGGGCTGGGCACTTGATTAAGAATTGCAGGCGTAAGGCTGCTCCAAAGTCTAGGTTGTTCCATCGAAGCTATCGGGTCGAGTCTTCCTTGCCCCTATCTGAAAGGAACCTTTCATCCCCTGCGAGCTTATCCCTGCTAGGCCATTTGGATAGTTTGGTTCAAATCGACAAAGATCCTGTCTCCCCTCTGGGTCTATCCCCCCGGGACCTTTCTTTTGACCCTGTTACCCACACGGTCTCCTCGGAGATGCCTGTTTGCCTCGACTCTATTAAGCTCTCCTCCAGCCTCTGTGCGCCTATTCCTGAGCCTCTGGATGATAAGGCCGTCCCTTCTCCTGCCCCCCCTCTCTTCAAATATTTTATTGTTGGCTCCCACCCCATCTTGATATCATCCTCCCCTCCTTCTCCGGTCAATCACCTTCCTTCATCCTCAAAAGGTAAGGGACCCTTGGTGATTTCCTCTCCTTTAAATTCCCCTCAGGCATCCTCGACAAACGGTTTCGATAGCGACATTGATCTACTGCTCTGCAAAAAATCCCTCCAGTTAGAACCTCTTACCATTCACAAGCCTCGGTGCCCTTCCCCTCTGTTCATCAACCCGACCTCAGCTAAGAACATCACTGTTCGGAAAACCCACAGAGGTGGGAGTCGTCATTTTAGGGGGAGGAGAACTATTACAGATTGTGGAGTTAGGAATATTTCACTCATCGATGTCCCCATACTCGACATGTCTGATTCACAGCCTCTTAGAGCGAGCATGGCTGGTGAGCCTTCCAAATGACTTTCATTGTTTCCATGAATATCAGGGGGTTGGGCGCAAACCCGAAATATTTGGCGCCAAGGGACATTTTCCATTCGGCTCGACCAAAGATTATTCTTATTCAAGAAACCATGCACATCAGCCAGGTCTCCATTTCCTATTTTAGAAAGATGTTTCCTTCTTGGTTTATGGTTGCCTCTGAGGCTAGGGGCCTCTCTGGAGGGTTGGCAGTTTTATGGGATCCTGATTGGATCAATGCTAGGGCTTATAAGTGCTTCGCTGGCATTCTTATATCGGCTTCTATCAGGGGTCATAATTTCCATATTAATATTCTGAACACCTATGCTCCTTATAAGAACAGACTTCCTTTTTGGGAGAAAATGTTTGCATCGGGTTTTTTTGAGCTGGAATATCTGACGATTGCAGGAGACTTAAATCTTACTTTAAGCTCTGACGAATGTTGGGGCAACTGCAGAAAACATGATCCGATTACAGACCGTGTGAGGATGGAACTTCTTAACAATAATCTCATGGATATTGCTCCTTCTAAAATGCTGCCTACTTGGGATAAAAATAGGACAGGCGAGGCATACATTGCCAAGAGGATCAACCGTTTCATTCTGCACATAGACATTATAGGCAAGATGGGCATGCCCGTTTCCTCCATTGGGAACACTTTCACTTCTGATCATAGACCCATATTCCTCAGCTGGCGGTAAAAAGGTTTTAGATTGGGATACCCGTTCAAATTTAATTGCACATGGTTAGAGGACCCAGACTTCAACGACATCATATCAAAGTCTTGGAAGGAGCTATCTAGTGATACATCTCCTCATTTTTTGTCTTTTAGAGAGAAACTGGCGGTTATGAGGAATGTGACAAAGAAATGGCAAAAGGAAAAGAGGATCAAGAACAGACAGTCGCTCCTTTCCATCCAAGCAGAATTGGACAGCATCCTAGGGGAAACAGCCATAAATGATCTCTCTCTCGGCACTGGAAGCCGTATAAGAGAATTGGAAAAAGGAAAATAGAATATATTGGATCAGGAGGAGGCAACTTGGCAGCTGAAAAGTCATGCTTTATGGCTCCAGGACGGTGAACGAAACACCAAATTTTTCCATAAGCACACAAACGCCAGGCGGGAAAAAAACTCTATATGGAGGATCAGTAATGGCAACGGAGGTTATTATCTTTCTCAAAGCGACATCTCAAACGAGGTTGTGCGACATTTCAAAAATCAATATAAACGAAAGGAAGCTTGTGACTTTTGGGATACTCTATAGGGTATCGAGCTGTTTCCTAATATGTATGATGATGAGGAGAATTCGAACCTTTTCCAGCCCATCTCCGAGGAAGAGCTTCTTAGCACTGTCAAGGCTTTCAAAAAGGACAAATGCCTCGGGCCCAACGGATGGACCATATAATTTATCTCTCATTTTTATGATATTTTAAAAGGCGACCTGCTGAGGATGGTTGAGGCTTCCCAGTTGTCGGGTAACATTCACCACATCCTTTCATCGACTCAGATTGCTCTAATTCCAAAAAAGATAGGTGTTGAATCCTTCCATGATTTCAGACCAATTTCATTATGTAATATTTCCTTCAAGATCATTTCCAAAATCATAGCAGAAAGAATGAAACCGACGCTGGCCTCTTTCCTCTCAAAGGACCAGCATGCATTTTTAAAGGGCCGTAATATATTGGATGCTGTTGCAATTACCCAGGAAAGTCAGTTTACTATGATTTCAAGGAATATGGACACGGCCATTCTTAAGATCGACTGACAAAGAGCATACGATTGTTTGGATTGGGGGTTCATTAGATGTATGTTGGCAAAGATTGGTCTTTTTCCTCAATCCATCAAGTGGATCATGTTTTGCATTGAAAATGTCCACTATTTGGTCATTATAAATGGCATGCCCTCTCCTTTCTTCATAGCGGAGAGGGGTCTCCGACAGAGATGCCCCCTCTCTCCTCTTATTTTTATAATGGCGATGAATTCCCTCAATCTTCAGATCAACAAGGTAGTTGCCGAAAAAAGATGCCGGCCAGTCAGGATATGTAAGGACATCCATCCATCACACAACTTCTTTGTTGATGATGTGCTAATCTTTGCTATGTTGTGTAGAGCCTCCTGGATTTGTCTCAATGATATTCTAGATCGTTTTCAGAAAGCTACTGGTTTATATATAAATAAAAGTAAATCCTCTTTTTTCCACAATGACACGAACATGGAGCTGGTGACATGGATTGCGGACCTGCTTGGTATTGAATCTAGATCGCTCAATGGAGGCTTGAAGTACCTGGGTTTCCATCTAAAGGCTAAGGGCTACTCCAAAGTAGATTGGCAATGGGTGGTGGAAATATTCTACAAAAAGATATCGGCCTAGGAATACAAATCCCTTTCATTGGCTGGTAGAATTGTCCTTACTCAGGCTGCATTAGCGCAACTGGCTGTTTACTGGGCTCATGTTTTTTTCCTTCCTTCAAGTATCATACTCGAGATGAACAAATTGATGGCCAATTTTATATGGGGCCGTAAATCTACCAGGAACAAAATTCATTTGGTTAAGCTAGATAAAATCTCTCTTCCAAAAACGTTGGGGGGCTGGGGCTTATTAGATTTGCGCACTTTCGGAAGAGCGCTCTTGTGAAAAACACTATGGAGAGGTATCTTCAAAGATGGTCTTTGGAGTCTGACTATAAGAAAGAAATACTTGCTCAACAGAGATCTGGAGTTTTGGTACAGGAGAGGTTCTATAGGCGTTCGACATGGATCCACTATCTGGCTAAGTCTCAGGAAGATACAGTCTTATTTTTTGAAGAACCTCAGATGGAACCTGTTTACCGGCAGTTGTATCTTGATCGGTCTAGTTTCCATTGTAGGCGGGTGCGAAGAAGTTCCTTTCCCCAATTGCCTCCTAAATCTATTTCACAGGAGAGGCTTTTTTACATGGGACAAACTGATTTCCTCTTGGAATGGGCCTTTTCCAATTTGGAAAGATGCCCATGAGCTCAACTTACCAGACACGTTCTGTCCGGTATGGAATTCGGTTAGAAATGTTATATACAGTACGGGGATTCTCAGCTCCAGAACATCGGATTCACTCACATGGATCGTTCCTAAAGCTAAGTTGCCAGTGCGTGTAAAAGACATCTACACTGATATGATTTGTTCTAAGAATGCCGACCCTTGCTCAATTTTCCCCACGAGCTTTTGGAAAGCTATATGCCCTCTCAAAATGATCTTGTTTTCATGGTTGGTCTTTCACAACAAGAATCTGTCCTGGGAAACCTTGAGGAAGAAATGCTGGCATGGTCCGAGCAGATGTGTTATGTGCGACGCTGATGAGGAGTCTAACCTTCACATGTTCTTCCGGTGCCTATACACTCTCCAGATATGGTATAAATTTTCATTGTTATTTGGTTTTCCTCATGTGGTCTTTATTTCTATACAGGATGCTTTTCAATGGTGGTGCTTGCAAAGGGACTCTCGTCAATCTCTTTTTATTATGACATTCTAGAGTTTGTGGAAATGGAGAAACACCAGGATTTTCAAAGATTCTAAAGAGCCTTTAGAGTCTTCCTTGAACCTCATTGCATCATTACATGATGGGCTATCGTTCAAATCTTACAGGCGGAATAAGAAATGCAAAACGGAGGTCGATGTTCCTCACAGAAATCTTCCCTGTGCTTTTTTTGATGGGGCCGAGCATGTTAAATATATGTGGATGCGGAGTCCACGTCATAATGGATGAGGAGCTACAATACTTTATATCTTGGAATGGTGGGCATGGCACAAACAACTTGGCCGAGGCGAGAGCTCTCTTATATCTTGGAATGGTGGGCATGGCACAAACAGCCTGGCTGAGGCGAGAGCTCTCGCTGGTTTGCTTGCATTCTGTGTTTTTTTCGGCATAAAAAACATTTCAATATTCCGGGATTCTAAAACAATGATCGACCAGGTAAAAAGCGCATGCCACATCTGCTGCCCTCATTTGGCAGGATGGTTGGACAGAATTATGTACTTATGGAACAAGCTGGATCGGTGCTCCATTCAACACATCTACCGATCCCAAAACGACAATGCTGATTGCTTGTCAAAGATGGGACTATCTTTAGAGCCCGGTCTATGGTCCTTGAAGATTGGCGAGGGAGACAGTTTTCGCTACATATAGGATTTCTCAATCCTTGGGATATGATCGTTTTTCTCTATCCTTCTTTTGTTTTTTTGTCAACTGTCTTTCCCTATTAAATGTTTTGTGACATCTGTTAGGAAAGCTGAACCGGTTTGATCGTCTAAGGGTTCTTTTTGTCTTCATAGTTGTTCTTATCATGATGTATTGGAGGCCCCTGGATCTGTTGCTTATGACCATTGGGGTACTGTTCACCCGCAAAGTTTATGATCCATATTGTATCTTATGATCTCATTATATTGGCTCAATATAATACTATGCAGATTTTTCTCTTTGAAATTTTGTTTTATCCCACACAAGCATTTCCTGAGGCATTTAAATTTAATTAATTTAATTTGAGTTTCATTTTTTTTCTTTCAGTTATAGTTATATGGAAGAAGGGCCATTTTTAAGTTGATTGTAGATTTCCGAATATTGAAATCTAATGAACATGGGAATTCTTTGACTGCACCTAGGTCTGTTGGATTCCCGAATATATGGAAGACAATGGTAAATTTAGGGTTTTTGAGTTTATCTACATTGTTAATTCGCTGAATATTCAGTAATTTTACAGATTTTAAATTTGGTTAAATAATTACTTAATATTCAATAAATCAACAATCAATGTTGAAATAAAAATGACAATTTATGACCGGGTTTCATTTTGAAAAAAAATCAAATGAAACCACTGGATTGAATTCCTGAATGAAAACAATAATAACAAACCTGATTGTGCAGAGATTCACGTCAATGTGACAGTCTTCTTCTGTCAATTTCGTAGAAACTATTTCATCCATCTGACTGAAGAACGTAAACTCACGGACCTATCTTTTCTGCCAACCTTCGTCAGTGTTCGAAAAGACCAAATTTACAGCGAAAAACAATATATTCGAATCTTTAAAGTAGATACGCAGGTACCTTCAGTGTTATCTATACAAGTATACTGTAATTTTTCTGTCTGGTGTAAAGTAAATTTTCCTTCCTGCAATGACGATAGT
This sequence comes from Pinus taeda, assembly GCA_000404065.3. Lineage (NCBI taxonomy): Eukaryota > Viridiplantae > Streptophyta > Pinopsida > Pinales > Pinaceae > Pinus > Pinus taeda. The sequence goes on from APFE030915823.1 coordinate 80,237, forward strand.
TTCTTTTTATAATATGGAAGTGCCTGTTTTCAGATTTATCATTACGTGGAGTATGCTGAATAGGAAAAGAACAATCCCAGAAACATCCACATCACGTAAGCAGAATCTAACCCTCGATCACAACATATTTGTATCAATGTCGTGGTTGTGAAGTTTTGATTTCTTGGATTTTATGTGTGAGCTCATGAACCATTGAGACCATGGCCTTTTTGTCATGTGCTTGGAATGGTAAGTGGCATGTGATTACTCATCCTAAGGAGTCCTTTAAAGAGATAGAGGAATTTTTTGGCACTTAAAATTATGAAGTTTGACAGTTTTTACTTGGATTTACAAAAAATCGTGCAGGGTTTTTTCAAAATATAACCAGGATTTTCATAACTTTCAAGGCAAAAAAATATAATGGTTAGACTATAGCTTTAATTTGTCCCAAGTAAAATAACATTTAAATTTTATTTTTTATTTTTAAGTTTATGTTTTAATCTAACAAAAAGTTATTAAGAATTTATGTTTTAAATTGTTAGTAGCATAAGCTACTTTAGTTGGGACCCAACCCTCACTTTCAATGTTAGGGAGGCAGTAGGTTTTGGTCTCTCACCTATCTCTAATAAGATAACATTTAAATTATGATTTGATTTTTTTTTTTTTAATTTATGTTTTAATCTAACAAAAAGTTATTAAGAATTTATGTTTTAAATTGTTAGTAGCATAAGCTACTTTAGTTGGGACCCAACCCTCACTTTCAATGTTAGGGAGGCGGTAGGTTTTGGTCTCTCACCTATCTCTGGTTTGGTTGGTGTTTCTTCGGGTTAGTTGGCGGTTTTTAGAGCGCTGCTGGAGGTTATTATTTGTTTCCAACTGGGGTAAATCAACTGATGAGTAAGGTTTATATCCCTCTCGATGTAAATCTTCTAACATCTGCATATTTTTCCTTTGTTAGCTCAGGACCTCTTTTCGTTATGGAAGTGAGCCATCTTGGAAACACAAATGCACTTGGGTTTTAAGCTTGCTCATCAGAGGAAATAGAGCACCTTGCTCAAGTTTTTGAGCCTTTTTCATTGATTGAGGTGTCGATTGCATTATTTGGGGGGTTCCTTTGAAAGAATCGGCAGGTCAAGGTTTCCTTTGTTGGAAGGAAGTGCTCTAGAGGTAGGGTTAACATCGCAAGGTTCTATGTTGGAAATTTTGTTGGAAGGAAGTGCTCCAGAGCTAGGGTTAACATCGCAAGGTTCTATGTCGGAATTTTTGTTGTAGTTTTCAAGTGCATGTTCCAGTGAAAATTTTAAGGATAAAAATTTATCTTAAAGTTTAGAAATCTTGGCAAATATTACTAGTCCCTAGTATGTAAATTGTAAAAGGCTTGGTGGTACTTCTGTAAAAATATAAATATTTATAATGATTTTGTATAGTCTCTATAAAATTTTGGCGATTTCTAAGGTAAATGATTCTTATACTATAAAATTTGGGCAAATCATATTCTAAAAAATTGGAAATTCACGATTTTTTTTTTTTTTTTGAATAAACATGGAAAATTAGCTCACTTGCAAATATTAGCCCCTAAAATTTTCCCTGGCATGTTCAAATAACCCTTCGACTGGTTTTTCAATGGTGTCAAATCTCATCGCAAACCCTCACGTATCTTCTTTTTGAGTCCCTTTGTCAAGTTTCTCGGAGGCCCCATTCACTTCAACTTTGGGACTCGACCTTTCTAGGGACTTATAGTATTCAAGACCCACGTCATCTTTGGTGGAAGGCTAAGGACTGAGCCAAATTTGACTCCATTTGTGGGTGTTTAGAGGGTTGATCCAAGGTTTTCCAAAGAAAAACGTAGTCTTTTAGACTTAGAGCCAATAATTGTTGGAGGAAGAAATAAGAAGTGGAAAAACAATTGTGTATAGGAAAAGAAAGGAAAATTCGCGATGGATCTAGGGGGTGATGTTGATATTAGCCAAGTGGTGTGTCTAGCAAAGCTGCCATTAGAAGGTCGAGCTAGAAGCAAAATTTTTTCCCTTCAAACTCTTTTGGATTAGGTCTCATCTGAATGGGGAAGATCATAAACCCTATTCCTAGGGTTCAAACTCTAGTTTGTGGCTAGTTTATTTTCACATTTGCCTCTGCAACTCATGTGGAGTTGGTTCTTCAGAAGGTCTGGTTGATATATTCAACTCATATCCTTTTAAAGAAATTGACTACTTTATTTGATGCAAATCGAGAATGCGTGGACAAGGCTCCAGTATGGGTTCAAATGCTGGGTCTTCCAGTGCAGTTATGGAGAAAGGGGGCATTCATTATAATGGGGAATAAACTTGGGGAATACATTGATGCAAATGTGTCATTTGAGGAAACTAATGAAATGAAGATAGCTTTCATTTTAGTTATCTTGGACATTTCAGATGGCTTATGATGAGAGATTGGAATTCAGTACCAAGGTGTACACACACTTAGATTATGGATTATGAAGGCATTCCTTTCCATTGCAGGAGACGCCATAGGACTGGCTACAATGTGTCTCAATGTCATCTTCCTTTCAAATGTAACAAAGGGTCTGGTACTTCTTCTCCTTCAAAGAGACACAATACTTCAGGCTTTAGGGAGGACACAACTACTCTTTTAGCGACGAAGCAAACTGTGAGAGGGTGTTTAAGCAGATCCTCAGAGTGCTACTCTTGAGGAAAAGGAAAATGACTTGGAGGAGCTTCGCTCCCACATGGCTTCAATTATCTCCTCTCTTCCTTCTTCCTTCATCAACAATTCGTTTTCTTTTTTTTTACTCAAGTGGAAATGGCAAGTTCTTGTCTCAAGCCATGAGATCTATTAAACCTCTTGGTCCTTCCAATTACCAAGCCCTTTGTCCCACTGTATCAAAGATAATTCCCTCTAAGCCTACTTCTCGTATGTCTATTCCTAAAGCATTGTTGGATTTAGGCGAATCACCTTCCCATTATAACTTTTTCCCATGTCCTCATAGTATTCCCTCTTTCATAAGGGGAGGGGGTTTGGGGAAGTTAGATCCTATCATTTATTTAAGAAAGGGGAAAGGAAGGAAATCCAATCTGTCTAAAGGTCAAGGAAAATCCAAACTTAGCATGGATTTTGGTAAACAACTCTTGATTGTTATGGCACTTAGAGTAGCATTAGCTCGTTAAGAGGTTAACCCTTGTTTTTTCAGTCATTCAATTTTCGAGGACCCGCCAAAATTCAGGGGATCTTCCCAATATGAGGTCCCAACTAGACCTCACACTATTTGGAGTAGGAGTCTCAACATTGGGTGGTAATGTTATGCCTTGACTGTGAAAACATATAGAGGGAAGTATGATAACTTTGGGTGAAAGAAAGTGTGTGACCCAGCGAAGACTTAAGTGTGATGCATGAAGGTTTCAACACACTAAGGGAAAAGGGAGTACAGCCCTTGGAAGCCTATAATAGTATGCAACTTGAAAGGGACACACGAGAAAAATGACATCACAAGCTAAGATGCAAAATAGTCCACAAGTTAAAGTGATGAGTTAATCCAACAACACACATTAAACAAGATTCATACAAATGCAAAAAAAAATAGTTCGTAAGTGTAGAAATTCTCTGTAGATTGAAATTGGAGATTGTAATATGCTAAAACAATTGACTTGAATCTACTCTACTCATCAACGGAAATAATAAACGATCGATGAAATCACGAAGCATGAAAGAGAAAGAATTCAATCACACATAACACAATAACTTTTTGGGGAAAACCACAACAAAAATCCTCTACTATTTGTATATTGCATTAATCAGAAAATATGAGAAGATTACAATTCTTTTCTCAAGCTCAAGCAACCTTTGCACTATCTCTATCTATCTCCCTCCTTTCTAGACAAGCTCAAGCCAATATGTAATGAATTATGCTACTTGCCAAGCTCTTATTTCCTTGCGTAGTTTCCTAGGGAAATAACCCATATTTAATTGGGAAATTCTACAAATATAAATTATGCGATCCTTTGATTGCATGCACCACATGTACAATTCAGATGATTATACAACTAATAATACACTATCCCTGAACTCTAATCTCAACTGGGTCTTTCTCTGATCTGAGATGTATGATTTAATTATGAGTGAATCTTCAATTTACTGGTTGATTAGTGTTGGTTACATCCCACTACTCTAGGTTACACCCCACTAATTCCTCCATCAGTTGGAACTAGTTTAGCTCACTTTAACTCAGTTAAACTGAATTAAATAATTACAACTCAAAATAAACTCAACTAGAGCTCTTAAAAGGTAGGAGACAATCTACATGACTCAAGTTAAACCCTCAAGTCGAATTAACTGAGCCAACTAAGTCAAATTAACTTAGTTAACTATTACAAGTTGTCATGAGATGTGGAATTACAATTTAATCCCTAATTTAATTCAAGGACAAAATTAAGTTAGGATTTTCTTGTTGCATTTTCAACACTCCCTCTTAACAAGAAAGGGATTATATGGTACCTCGATCTTGCCTCTATGGAACTTGAATTTGCATCTTAACAATGCCTTTGTCAAAATATCTCCATCTCACTCCTCCATAGGAATGTACTCTAATAATAGGACTCTCCTCTACACACAATCTCGTAGATGGTGATCCCAGATGTCGATATGCTTGGATTGATCATGAAAATCTAGATTGTCAGATATTTTGATACAATTCTGATTGTCACAGTAAATCATTGTAGGATCCATCTGCTGACCAAATAACCCAACACGCATCTTCCTCATCCAGATAGCCCCACAAGTTGCTTAACTAGTAGCCATGTATTGTGCTTCTGCTAAAGTGAGTGCAACTCATCTCTGCTTCTTGATGTACCAAGAAACTATTGTTGACCTAATACTAAAGACTCCCCCTGATATGAACTTTCTATCAGGTGGACTCCCTACCTAATCTGCATTTGTGCAGCCCTGAAGCTTCACTCCCTCTATCTACCTATACCAAAGACCAAACTGAGTGGTGCTTCTGAGGTATCTCAACACATGTTTAGCTGACTTCTAATAGAGTTTGGTTGGCTTAACCATGGCTTGACTAAGTTGGTTAACAGCAAAACACATGTCTAATCATGTGTTCACCAAATACATAAGTGAACAGAGAAATTGTCTATAAATAGTAGCCTCCATTACTTCACTTGAAGTACCATCTTCCTTCCTCCAATTACCTGCTAGAGGAGTCTCCATGGGTTTGCTGCTCTACATGTGGAACTTCTTCAATGTCTCATTAACATACTTGCCTTGAGAGACAAACAATTCCTCATCTCCTTATCATACTTCCATACCAACAAAGTTACCGATCAAACGAGAACTATTACCTCAAAACAAAAACTCTAACCCAAAAACCCAAAGAAAACATGAAAAAAGAACCTAAAAACGAAAAGTGTTGATGCTAGAATAACCTTTTTTTGGGGTAAATTTTCAGCATTTTTTAAAAATGGAAGTAAAAGTCATTTTTTTGCGCAAAAAACACCCTAAAAATAAAAAGTGTTGATGCTCGAATAACGTTTCTTTTTCCAAGGTAAATTATCAACATTTTTGATCGGACAGAAGGAGGCGAAGGATGAGCGCAGATCTCTGCGCAGGAAATCTTCGCTTATCTCGGTTTCGGCTGTGAAGAAAAGACTCGGTAAAAGATCGTGGGTGCTGCGAGAGGATCATGACCGTGGCGACAACTCTTGGACAGGCAAGAGCAGATCGGGTGACGGAGATTCAGAACTCGGGCATTCAAGCAAACAGTGGACAGTCGGAGGACGAGGTCGAAGCATAGCAGCGCACAGTCGTTGAAGTTGTCGACGGGTGGACCGATTAATTAAGGTAATAAGTGAGCGGGCTGATGCGCAGAGAGTTCGGTTTGGGAACGACAGCGGGAGACAGTCGCTCTGTTATATGTATAGCGAGCAGCAAGGGAACACACGACCCGGTAAGTGCATAACCGTTCGGTGGAGCCAAACGAGGAACGCACAACGTGGCAGAAGTGTGGCAGTTCGAGTAGAAGGACGAATCAGGCATACTAAGCGGTGGAGATATAACTGTTCGGTGGGACCGAACAATAAAGGTCAACAGTGAGACAGATGTGTGATCGTTCGAACAAGGGAGACTGCGGATCCGATACTTCGGACAATCAAACAAACTGTCTGTCGGCCGAAGTATAGTGCTGGCAGCACATAGAACTCACAGGTGGAACGACGCAGGAGGCGGACCTGTGTAATTTACAGTCGGACAGTCTTGGCCGTGGATGTTTGCTGGACCAACAGATCAGACAGGGAGCGCTCGCTGGGCGCCAGATGTACTCGATTTAGAGGTCAGCTGGACGGAAGTCTATTGGGCAATCGACAGTCGAAAATCAGTAAAGGCCGTGGGCCTGTTGTAAAGAAGTCGCGAAGTTGTGAATGCTTGCGCAGTTGTAATTCGAGGAATTGGCAAACATTAATAAACAGAATTGGAACGCGACTTGGTTGGAAGTCGGTTCCTCACACTTATAGAGTTAATGTGTTCGGTCGTTTGTTAATGTTGTGGTATATGTTGAACAGAATTATGATTGAATGTTGATTTAATATAATTGCTGTTATCGGTGGAGTCGAACGATAAAGACACATAAAGCAGAGGGAGTGTGATCGTTCAGAAAGAAGGGACCAGGATCTGGCGGACTCGAACAAGGAGCACGCACCAGCGTAACAGTTCGGAGATCAGTTAGACAGGGGTCTGTTATATAAAAGATTGCAGAACAGGAAGGTGACCGATACGGAAGTTTTTACCTCAACAGAACCGGTTTTTCGATCCAGTTTTTACATTGCCAGACTTTCCGACAGCGACGGTGCCCCCAGCACTTAACCATGGTTAATGCGGAGGAAGGAATCGACCTAAACCCGTCGATGGAAGACATACTTTCTGTTTGGGGTAAAGACCCAACTCCCCAGAATATTGAACACTATTTCGGGCTGGTGGAAACTCTAGACTTTAGTCCGGTCAGTTCGAAGTTTGAGAAACAGGCGGTTTCACCTCTCTCTTTGCCGAAGAGTCTAGGCATTTCCGGAAAGGCTCGCCAAGAAGTTAAGGGCGATTTTTCGAATGCTCCCATAATCCAGGGGACTACTCAGAACCAGATCCTGCTTTCCGGCGGCAGAAAAGGGGTCCTTGGGCTTGATGATCCAGTACCCTCAGGCGGGCTGGAAGACATTGTCATACTCGGTTCGAAGTTAGGGCACAGTCTGGGTGGCAATGGAAGAGTTACGGCTCCCGTCACAAGAGTTTCAATCGCGGCAGGCAGACATAATGCGAAAGAGAGAGGAGGGCCGGAACAGTTTACAAAAGCCACACAAGAATCGAAAGGGGAAGATAGGCGGTCCGTCAAAGGGCCTCAGGAAACACTTCAGTCCCATATTGAATCTCAAAATTTTCTTCAAAATTCGTCAAAGGACTATCGTTCGAAGGAAGTTGTCCCCCCTCAATCCTCTGGCCCAAGTGCAAGTCATGAAAGACAGGAATCCGAAGGGCTAGGGGACACTCCCAGGGTTTCAAAAATCCCCGAGGGGCAACGGAAGAAACAGAGATTAGTCAAATCCCAAGGTGTTGAAGGAAATCTTGTCCTCGGGATGGATGTAAAAATAGAAGAAGCTCTGGCGGTAGCTGAACGCACTCTTGTTGGTAGAGTTAGAGGGAAGTCCTTCTCCTCTGAGTTCATCAAATCTTGGGGGAAGCGGAACTGGAATTCGGACCTTATCAGAGACTTTCTGGTCTTGTCTCTCCCGAAAGGCTGGTTTTCGGTCCGGTTTGAATCCAAAGAAGCGGCCGATTGGGTTTTGCAGAAAAATTGGTCTCTTGGGCACTTTCCAGTACTCCTCAAAAATTGGAGCCCTATGTTCGATCCAATGCACGAAAAAATGGATGTCTTTCCGGTTTGGGTTAGGGCACCAGGCCTTCCTTTTTTCCTATGGGAGGAATCAGTGTTCATGGCGATTGGGAACAGATTGGGGACTTATCTAGAGACGGACAGGTCTTTCCTGGAGACAAATAACAGATCTATGGCCCGGATTCTGGTAAATTTAAAGCCTAGTGGAGGACTGCCAGAAAAAATCATTCTTCAGTATAAGGAATTCACCTTTGAACAAATCCTAGACTATGAGTTTTTGCCGTTCCGATGCCATCGGTGCCATGTATATGGGCATTTGGCAAAGGACTGTCCACTGGGAAGAAGACGTCAAAGGTTTCTACGAACAAGGGGAAGGCTGGATTCATCGATTACATGGTCTCAGTATTTAAACAATGAAGCCGCTGCAAATCCGGAGAAGGAACCAAGGGATTCGGAAATGCACCAGGGAATCCATGTGCAGGATGTTCATTTTCAGGAACAAACAACGGATCTGCCAAAAGAAGGAACGATTCATGAGGATGATCAAAAGGCCGAGGCTGAGGAAAACCCAGGCATATCTCAAAGCGATGTCGAGGACCATAAGGGCATGCCTTTAAATCCATCTACCTCTTCTAGTATTGAAAAAAAAGGTGAATTTTTGGATAAACATATGGAAGAGGACCTGCCCAAAAATTTTCCCGAAAGCTCTGTTAATAATAAAATTTTGGTTGACGGAATGTTGGGAAACTGCATTGGATCTTGCTTTGAAAACCTCTCGGATGCCATTCCTTCTCTGGATCTGAATAGTGAGGGGTGTTGCCGAGATCCTTCCCACTTGGATCAGCCACCCTCTTGTCCTTACAACCTGCGCTCTCTTGCTTCCAAACCTGTTTCCTTCTCTGCTGTTGGGGGCATTGACCCTCACCCTCCGCAGTCACAGCCAGGCAAAAAGAGGGGTAGGAAGTCAAAAATCTCAGCTGCCAAAGTACAGGCTATCTATGATGTGGCAGATGGGAAGCAGCTCTCCATCACAGGGGCACTTAGAGCAGTGCAAGCCCCCGGCACTGTTCCAAAATGATCCTTCTCTCTTGGAATTGCAGGGGTTTAGCCAATAAACCCAAAAAATTGGCTTTGAGGGAGTTAGTTCTGGAATCAAAGGCGGACGTAATTCTCCTTCAGGAGACCCTGGGGAAAGGAGAAGAGGTGGTTTCTATGCTCAAAGGCCTTCTCCCAGGTTGGGTTTTCTCAGCACTGGATGCCGACGGTCACTCTGGTGGTATGGCCTTGGGATATAGGGAAGGTCGAGTAAAAATCCTGAATCAATGGGGAAGGAAACAGGCAATGGGGATTGAGTGCCAATCTTTAGAGTTTGAATTCCCCTTTTCTATAATCAACATTTATGGGCCTTGTCAAGGAAGGATCCCCTTCTGGAATGATCTGATGGAGAGATCCCTTGTTAAGAATAACCCTGTGGTGATGGGTGGCGATCTGAACTTTTCTATAGGCAGAGCGGAGTCCTGGGGTCCTAATGCTAGAGAAGATCCACAATCTGATTTCTTTAGGAACCTTCTAGCCTCCAACAATCTTATAGAAGCAAACTTCATCAAGCTGAAGCCTACCTGGAGAAATAAAAGAATTGGAGAAGCTAGGGTGGCAAAACGCTTAGACCGCTTCTTAATAAATGAGGAGCTGGCCGCTGATATCCCTTTACTCAGGCAATGGACAGAAGAAAGGGGGTCTTCGGATCACTTCCCGATCTATATGGAGCTCTCTAAGGGTCCATCGAAACCCCCCTCTCCCTTCAAATTCAATGCCTCCTGGCTCCAAGAGGAATCTTACATTAAGCTGTTTAACGAAACCTGGGTTCACCCTGTTAGAGATGCCCAGGAAAATAAAGGTTTCCTTTTCATGGAAAACCTCAAAAGACTGAAAAAGGCAACAATATCCTGGGCAAAGGAGCGGCATAAGAAACAGAACGAGGATCTAACCAGGATAAATGAGGAACTCCAGAGGCTTGAAAGTATAGAGGCAGACAACTACTTTTCCCAAGAATCAAAGGAGAAAATTGTTGGTCTGGAGAAGCTTAAGAACCAAATCCTGATGGCTAAGGAGGAAGAATGGAGGCTCAAGAGCAGGGCTACCTGGCTCAAAGCAGGGGACGAAAACACCAGGTTCTTCCAGAATTATGCCAAAGGTAGGAAGAGTGCCAATACCATATGGAGTCTTAAATCTGAAGATGGAAGGGAAACTAAGACTTTCGAGGCCCTCTCATCCCTGGGGGTAAACCATTTCCAATCTCTCTTCAAAGATCCTGGTGAGATTACCATAGCAGAAATCATCCAAACAGCTCAATGTTTTCCTAGCTATGTGGAGGAGGAAGAAGCGGACCAATTAATGGAGCCAGTTTCCAAGGAGGAAGTGGAAAGTGTAATAAACTCTATGGCAAAAGAGAAAAGTCCCGGACCGGATGGCTGGTCAATAGAGCTATTCTCTCACTTTTTTGAGCAGATTGGAGCAGAAATCATAGATGTGGTGGAGGAGTCGAGATTAAAGGGGGAAGTCTACAACTCTCTCAATGCAACCTTCATCGCACTCATCCCTAAAAAGGAAGCCCCTGACTCTTTCGAGGACTTCAGACCTATCTCTTTGTGCAATAGTATCTACAAGATCATTGCAAAAGTGATTGCTCTCAGGATCAAACCAATTTTATCAAGGCACATTTCTCCTGAGCAATTTGGGTTTTTGAACGGAAGACAAATCCATGAGGCTATAGGTGTGGCTCAGGAGGTCCTTCACAATGTAAAGCTGAAGAATAAGAAGGGAGGGGTAATCAAAATTGACCTCTCGAAAGCATATGATAGGATAAGCTGGTCTTACATTCGCTTACTCTTAACTCATCTTGGTTTCAAAGTGGACTTCATCAGATGGATCATGGGGTGTATTACAAATGTCAGCTATGCTATCCTCATCAATGGAGCTGCCTCCCCTTTCTTCAAAGGACAGAGAGGGCTGAGGCAAGGATGCCCACTGTCACCCTTGCTTTTTCTCCTAGTGGCTGAAGGGCTCAGTCAGCTGATTCATAAAAGAAAAAGGGAAGGTAAGGTGAATGGAATTGAGGCAGCTGTAAACCTGTGCATTACTCATTTACTTTTTGTAGACGATATTCTGATTTTTACTAATGGCTCTCTTAATGAACTCAAGGAGTTAAAAATGAATTTTGAGCTGTTCCTAAAAGCAACAGGAATGCAGATCAATCCTAGGAAATCTCAAATCATAGAAGAGGGCCTAAATAGAAATGACAGGGATCAGTTCAGTACATATTTTCCTTATGAAATGTGCAGCATGGACTCGCCCTTCAAGTATCTGGGTTTCTGGATGAAGCCAAATGATTACAGGAAGGAGGACTGGTCTTGGTTAATCGCCAAGATTGAAGCTAGAATCAGCCACTGGAGCTTCAAATGGCTTTCCAGAGCAGGGCGCTTAACCCTTCTCAAATCTGTGCTTCTTGCCATTCCAGTATACTGGGTAGCGCTAACCTGGGTACCAAAAGGAATTCTAGAGAAAATAAGGAGAATTTGCAGCAGATTCCTATGGACTGGGAACAAGGATTCTACGGTTCTCCCTTGGGTTGCATGGGAGAAAGTGGCGAGACCAAAGGAATGGGGTGGCTGGGGAATCAAAAATCTACCAGATTTCAGACTTTCTTTAGCTGCCAAATTAGGTTGGCGCCTCATAAAGATGGAAAATCTATGGACAAGAACAGTGAAAAGGAAATACATTGACCCTCTTCCTTTGGAAGACTGGATCAGAAACCCAATCAAGCCTCAAAAGCATGCTTCTGCTATCTGGAAAGCCACTCTTGAATCTTTTAAGGTGATAGAGCAAGGTCTAGCATGGAAGATTGGGAACGGTGAAAAGGTAAAGATTGGAAAGGATCCTTGGGTGGGCTGCAATGAGAGTTTTGCCCTCCCCCCTGAATTGATCCAGCATTTGGATAGGAAAGGCCTTCGCTTCCTCAGCCAAGTGGAGAAGATTGGCCACTCATCCATCTGGGGGCAAGCATGGATGAATGGAAAAGAGCTGGATTTGGATCAGAGGTGGTGGAATGATTGGCATATTTTTACCCAAGAACTAATCAGAACCAATGTAAGATTGTCCGATAGGCAAGATGAGTTAATTTGGGCGCATGCAGAATCCGGATCATATGTCCCCAAACATGGATACTCTTTCCTTATGTCAAGAAAGGGATGGGGAGAAACAGAATGGTGGTCAAAACTGCTCTGGAAACTAAAGTGCCCTCCTAAATCTAAAATTCTTTTCTGGTGTCTGCTAAGGAGAAAACTCCCAACATGGGACATCCTTCAATCCAGATTCATGATCGGGCCGGGGCGATGCACCTTGTGTAAAGCAGACGAAGAATCTATAAACCACCTCTTCTTAAAATGCCCGGAGGCTCAAAAGATATGGGGAGAGTTTAGGAAAATTCTGAACAAACAGTTTGTTTGGGAAGGGGACAATATCCCAGAAGTCTGGCAGAAGTGGTGGAATGAGCATCCGGATGGGAACCTTAGAAACCTCCCGCTCATCATTAGCTGGGGGATCTGGATTGCTAGGAACAAAAGTATCTTTCAGGAAAAAGAGACTCCGGTAGAAATCACTGCAGCACAGGGAGCTGCCATATTCGCCAGTATTCCAGAACCAAAGGTCTCCATCTCCCATCGAATTGTCCCTGATCCTCAGATTGTAGAAGGAATCCCTTGGGCTTTTTTTGATGGTGCCTCCCAAAACAACAAAGCAGGAGCTGGAATTGTCATCCATGAATCTCTCTCCCACTCCTTAAAAGCTTCAGTGGGTTTAGGATCGGGCTCAAACAATTTTGCCGAATTACTTGCTCTCAAACACCTATTATGCTGGCTCATTCAAAGGCACACCCTCTCTATTCAAATTTTTGGGGATTCTCAAATTGTGATCAGATGGGTAACTGGCCAGCGTGCATGCAACAATCAATTATTAATTCAAATTCTGGGAGAGGTTCAAAGACTGAAATCAAGATTTAACAGTTTTTCCATAAGTCATATTTACAGGGAAAGAAATGAGTTGGCAGACAAGCTATCAAAAGACGGTCTTCAACAGGTTCTGGGCAGTTGGCAAATAGAAGAAGAAGACAAAGGCCAAATCAGCAGATCAGATCAGCCTCCATATTATCATCCGACTTGATCTCTGGCAAGGTTTCCTTGTCTTTTTGCTGCTATCACGTTTTTCTGTGTATCACATAAAATGGATCTGTTAAAACTATTATCAGCTACAGGTTGTTTTTCCTCAGCTCAAAAGCTCAATCTGCACAAAACAACAGCTATAATAAAGTGGCCTTCTGATGTTCAGCTATGTTCTGTTCTTCCTCAATCAAGAGGAGACCCGATTTCTGTTTTGGTTTCATCTAGAACAGAAATCGATTTTCAGCTATGTGTTTTTTTGTCTGATATAAGTCACCAAACAGCACGTTAAACAGAAATTGTGATAGGTTCCGGTAAGGAATGACTGATAAAAGCCACCAATCTGCGTTTCCAGGATTAGTGATAGTTCCAGAAAGGAATTGCACCCAGATATTAAAGCAGAAATTTATTTTTTCTCAGTTTAGACAGAGCTCAGTTATGAGCAGTGATGCCACGGCATTTGCAATGTAAACTTTTTATATTTTTAATAAAAAGTTTCGTTTTTTTCCTTTGGAAAAAAAA